>VWZE01021927.1:44741-74003 GCA_013396675.1 Eubucco bourcierii | reverse complement strand
GCTTAGGTATATAAAACCTGTTTGAATGTAGACCATTACAAAACACAGAGGATGTTCCATGTGAGTTAAGAGCAAAATTATTCCTGTCGTTATCTGACTCAAGAATCTGAGCATACTTAAGATAGACTGAAACAAGCTAGTAGCTGCTTGACTAAGAGGACCATCATGCTGTCCATGCTGTCCAGATACAGATGCAGAAGAGATGGAGTCATATGGTTCAGAGGCTGAGTGAGTAGAAGAATTAAAATAGTATTTTAGGAAAATTTGATTCATAAAGACTCATCACTTCTACTGAATTCAGTGAAGATTAGGAGACTGTAGCAGCCAAACAGTGGCAATTTTTTTTCTACTTCTTTATTGTTCTAGTTTGTACTGGCTAGGCAATGGTCAGATGTTTTCTTAGGTGTCCCTAGGAGGTTATATAACAATTACATTGGTAATTCACAATTTCTGAATGGAGGGAGAGCAGGGAGGGAAGAACAGAAAGCAGTCTTAAGGTATTTGTACCTGATTCAATTCCCTGAAGACTAGACCTTGTGCAGGCAATTGGATGTGTAATGGGATTGCTAGCAAGAGTCTTCACAGGTCTGAATTGCTGGGACAGATTTCTTTGTTAATAGAGCAGCTTTAATTAAAAAGTACAGAGTCCATGATGAAATTCTGGGTCTACCCTCAGAGTTAAATTTGACTAATTTGGTGATTTTCCAGAAAAAGAGAATCCCTCCTGGGAGCTGCATAGCAGAGTTTGGAAATAACACTGAAGATTAATTTGATATGAGGCAAAGACACAATCTTGGTGAGTCTTGAATAACTGATAATCGGTGGTGAGGTGAGGAGGAGGAACTCTGGCTGAACTGTCCCTGGGGTGTTCCTTCCCTGCCAGGGATTGTTTGCAGAGGAGCTGAAGTGCTGTAACAGCCTCAAGCTTCGTTCAGTGATGTTGCCTCCTTTTTTTACTGTGGCAGCCAGCTCATGTCCTTTGCAAATCTGAGAGTAGCTTAAGGCCATCATTTCGTGCATGACTTGGTAAATTGTGCAAGAAAGGACACTGCCAAATGAGGAGCTAAGCCAGTTTTCAATAAGAGGGCCATCTGTGACCAAATGTTTTAGTAAGTTTGAAAACAATTGAGCTCTTTCCCATTTTTACCTTGAGTTTATTTACTATGTATGTAAGTCTGCTGCCCCTCAAGTGTAAGTTTGTTACTGTACCCTTGCTTTTTGTGCCTTTTTTTTTTTTTTTTTTTTTTTAGTAAAGAGGGTTTGTTGCAGACTTGATCCTCCTGTGTGGTACTGAAGCTGACTTTGCATCAGCATGACTTGATTCTTGCTGGAGAAATTTTTCAGGGTATATGAAATTCAGATGTTTGGCAGATAAGGTGCATGCAAATACATTGTTACTGGTTACAGAAATATTCCTAAAATGTAAGAAAGGAACTAGAAGCATGTTTAAAACTGGAATAATTTCTAAGAAAGCCTCTCTGCCTTACTCCGGCCAGTTACCTGTAATCTTTTGGTACCATTTTGTTTTACAATATGTAGGAAGTCTTTTGTAATGGTGTTTCCATGTAGCAAGGGTTACTGCGTAAATTTGGTTTAGAGATGTCTTGAATTGTGTCTTAAACTTTTGCAGCAAAGACTACCTGTACTGAAAATAGTGACAATGATTTGATATCGAATGTGTTGACGAATTTTCCTTGGATAACTTTGGTGTCATTGAATGAGATCAAATTCTGTTCAAAAAGAGTGACTGTACTTACCTTAACACCACTCTAAGAGAAAGAAGAAAGTGGTGGAAGAGTTTTCCTGAATCTGGAGGTTAAATTTGACTTTTAATTTAGCTGTCTAACATGTCTGTAAGCATTTTGCAGCTGGTGAAGTAAAGCAAATGGAGAGAAAGTAATAGGCAGCATCACTAATGAGTCAGCAGCAGAGAGAGAAACCTAGCTTGTGCCAGATCATTAGACCCCACCACCTCTTGCCTCTTTGGAAGCAGTTCTTGTACCTGATAATTTGGCTGCTTGTTTCTGTTGACGAGTGTGTTCTGCAGCAGGTTATTTGCAGGCAAGGGAAACCTTTTTGTAATTTAATATTGCTGTGGAAGAGCCTGAGTAAGAAGAAGGTTTCTGACTTCTAAATGCAGGTTTATGTAGCAGGTGGGGAGTAGGGAAATCCCAGCTGGGAAATATCCTCAGAAGTGCAGGATTCCAAACTTCTTGAACATATATTGTAGCTTCTTTTAGCTGAGTGTAGCTTCTTTTAGCTGAGTGTGCCGCTGTTAGTGTGGAGAAAGCAATCACTAATGTATCAATCAATATGCCTTTCAGAATAAATGTTCTCAGTAAAAATACTGTATTTGTAACTTAATCTCCCAAGTGCAGAGATGTTAGTGTTTGTTACACTGCTTGAAGTAAGCGTTCCCTTTTAACACTTGAATTACAAGGGTAAGTTAGACACTTATAAGCAATTAAAAAAAAATTCTACTGATGAACTTGACTTCTTACCACGTTTACAGCTCTTCTCTTTAATTTTAAACTGTGCAAATTTACCTCGAAATGGATTACAGATGTCTATTAAAATAGCAGCCTGAGTTTTACAGCATTTACTCAAATCCACAGGGAGAAATCTGCTTGAATTTGGCTTTTGGAGGACTGCATATGTACTGCCATTGCAGGCCCTGATCTGTTTGGCTGAACTTTTAATATGTTTTAATTCTAATTTGTAAATTAATTTGGACTAAATTTTAATGTGATGTTTCAACAGCTCTTATAAAAGTAATTGAGGAAAAATATTTAAAATAATGCTGAAGTCTAAACTTAGATTAATGACACTTGTATAGACTGTCAAAGTTAGGAAACGTGGCTGTTTCTTGTATGGGGTCTTTCAGATCATTAAATTCAGTCAATGCATTACATTTTGTATGCTGTGTATTTTCTAAAGACACCTTGCCACTTAATATTTTAAAACTATGCTACTGGTTGAACCAGATTTTTTCCTCCCCCCACCATTGTGCATTTCAGGATCCCTGTTTTTGCTACTGTTTCAATAGATCTACTGAATGATCACATGCTTACAGAAGGATGGAGGTGCAACCTCATCTCCAGTAACCACAACAAACATCACTGTGATGTTTACAGTAGAAAAGTGTGCATCAAGGATTCAATGCAAATGTGCATTAAAACACCGGGAAAAAAAAATAACTAGACAGTTGTAGCTGCCTAATTGTTTTGCTTAGATTAATGCAATGTGTAAGGGAGTAATCTCTTAGGAGGTGAGATCTTTCAGAGGTGAGGTGTGGGAAGGCATAGACTTATTGGGGAATTTTATGAAGAGACTGTTAAGAGAAATGAAGCCAGTGCATTATTTTACATGTCTTTGGGAGCGAGTTGTGTGTTCTTTCTCTTCATTTAGTGAAAATCAAACTTCAGTGAATGGACTTTAGGCATTATGGTATTTGAATCCAAAGCTATTCTGGCATTGGTGCCTCATTGAGTGTTCTGTCACAATGTGTGGATTTGCCTTACTCTGAAGTATTCAGTGTAGTAATACATCTGATTGTAAAGGATGGAGCACATCTGAGGACATGACTGCTGTGGTAGTTAGCTGGTATAATCATTCTTGCAAAATCAAATAACTTGTGGCAGCTGGATCAGGGTGGTGGAGAGGGGAAAGCAGAAGAGCGATGGAGTGAGGGAGGAGGTGCAGTAGTGTGCAGTAGAGGAAGGTAGTGGTGATCTGTAGTCTGGGCAAGGAGGAAAGAGCTGCTCAACAGCAAGGTGGGTCTGACACCAGGGCTGTGTTGGATGGGTGGGAGATGGAGAAATGGGCACAATGCTTTCAAGTGGGGGATGGAGCAGTGGGGATGCTCAGATGGAACCAACTTCTACAGAGCGTTTTTCTGATGTTGGCTGAGGTCTGGAGCTTTTAGGGCTCTTTTTAGTGTGGAAGCTGCTACTCCACAATCCCCTGAGCCCACGGCAGGGATTTCTGTTTGACAGCCCCTGCGTCAAGGGAAAGGAGAAAGCTCGGGGATTTCCACCATCCTCTCGCTGGGGCTGCTAGCCTGGGAAGCGCTGCTCTGCCCCAGCCCTTCTGTGGTCCCTGTGCCCCAGACCTGACACCACCTCCCCCGACCGACGACTCTGTCTCGGCCTCCAGTGCTTGTGGAAGCAGAACCGCGGGATAGGGGGAGCCTCCGAGTGTCCGCGGCTGGCCTCGGCGTGACAAGGCGCTCGTGCGCTTCGCCCCTACGGGGTGGCGGGGCCGGGCCGGGGGCGGCGGAGCACGGAGCGCGCACAGGCGGCCCCGCGCGGCGGGTGGATCCCGCCGCACCCTCAGAATCGGCGTCGCCGTTCCCCGCCGCTTCCGAGAGGCGGAGAGGAGCTCGGGGGCTCCGAGCCTGCCCTCCTGGGCAACTGCTGCAGCGGGATCGCAATTGCCCTCTAACAGGCGAAAAAAAAAGGGGGGGGGGAGAGGAAAAAACATGAAACGATGAAGACGCTGCAATGCCTACTGCCAAAAGTAGCAAGCGAATCCCAGTTCCGATGGCTCTGCTAAAACTTGATGATGCGGGCTTCCAAGCGGTGAAGACCTGCCGGGCTTCTGTTTACCGCGGTGGGAACAAGTTGCAGGATGAAATCCCGGCGTTAAGGCACCTATTTTCCACTTCGTTGTTGGCAAAGGAATCTACTGAAATGACTTTGAGGATCTTTAAACTGGAACTATGTGGAGGGAGACTGCAGTAAGTATTGCCCTTTCGGGGAGCACTATTGCGCGCCTGGCAGTTGGGAGTGGGTTCGGAGGCAGCCGGTGCCGCGCAGCGATGTCCGCGGTGCCGGCTCTTCGGTTCCGTGCTTGGCTCTTAGTTTGTAGTCAGGACCGGGGACCAGCCAGGGAATGCCGCTGCCTGACGCGCCCGCGTCCTACATTTAACTGGGGTTGCTTGGAGAAGTATATGCATATTTATTTGAAATAGTGAATGAAAAATCAAAGCAATCCGAGCTTTTCGTGGAGGGATCTGCTACAGTGTATCTCCCTGGGTTTGTTTATGATAAACTGAGAATGAATCCGTTCCGCTACAAGATCAAAAAGAGCTTTATCCTACACCGATTTAGCGGTTTTCCAGATTATGCTTGTTTTGAATATGTCAAGAAAACTCCTGCCCTTGATCATGTGAATTAGTTTGCTTCTGGCTGCTCTTTCCTGGCTGGGTGTCTGTTCCATTAGAGCTCAAACCCGTGCATTTCTCAGGGAAGCAAGCGGACAGTTGGGAGCGCAGGGTTTTCCTGACCTGGATAGGATGAGGGACGTTTCCCGCATGGCTCCTAGCTCTCGGGCGCTGCTGTTAGGAAAGAGCTCGCATTCGCGTACAAGTGAAGGCGAGGAGATGGAACTTTTCAGTCTAGTCACTTTATTTATTTTCACACGCCACACAAGACTGAAAGATTTTTTTTTTTTTCCCCCCCTTGACAAATCGACACCCTGACTAACGGCTTTTCATCGTGTCTTCTTATTCCCTTCGTGGTCCCGTCCCGCTGTCCCTAGCCCCACTTTGCCTGTCTCCCTCTCCTAGCTGCCCTCCCGGGATGCGATGTCGTTCGCAGGCTGCGGCGGGGATCACGCGTGCGGCCAGCGTCGCGGAGGCCTCCCCTGAGCCCAGGCACCGAGGGGCGCGACATGCCCGCGGCCGCGGCATGCCCTGCACCAGCATCCGCACCACCGGCACCCGCCGCACCGGCACCACCGGCACCCGTCGCCGCTCCGTCTCCTGAGGCTCTGGGTACGTGGGACGGCGCTCCGCGGCCGCCAGGGGGCGCCATCGCGCCACCGCCCGCCAAGGTGGGGGAGCCGGGGTCGCTCCTGGTGCGCTGCCGCCCGGTACAGGCAGCTAGCGGAGCCCTCGGAGGGGGAAGAGTGGCCGTATTCACTGTTTATCCAAGATATGCTATATCTTGGGGTCTGAAAGAAGCTGAGGATGCCTCATGTCTGCGAGGGTGTACGTTCGTCTCTTTCTCGCGTTCCGCGTGCCACCCCTGCTGCTGCGGCGGAGAGAACCGGGCCCGCAGTGCAATGTCTTAGGTAGCACAAGCACTGCTTGGCTGTTAAACGGTTTCTCAAGTGCTCGTCTCCTTGTTTGCCCCAAAGGAGGTAGTGATATGCCCCGTGTTTCAGCAGCAAAGGACTGTAACTGAGAATGGAGATAAGGCTGGCAGGATGAAAGAGGAGAGCTGAAAAATGCCACCTCTGCTTGAGCAGCATTGCCTGTGTCTTCTGCTTGATGCTTTGCAGCAAGCTTGGCTTTATGTGGCACTGGGACTCCTTTCTTGCGGCTAGGCGAGCGTCAGTTATGGGTGTGGAAATTCCCCGGGGCACAGAAACAGAGGGAGACCTTGCAGAGTCAGACCTGCTCTCCCTCTTCTCCCTCCTTCAGCTAGTTCAAATCACTTCTATGGCTCATCTCTTTCCCGTCCTACTCTGTCTATATTCAACCCCCTACAGAGATTCAGTCAAGACATGAAGTAAACCAATGGAGTGATGCTCATTTTTGGAACTCCCTCCCCTTCAACACCAGTGACAACTTTGTGTCTGAGATCAGCAGTTCTGAGATGCTCAAGTGAATGCCACGTAAGAGGAGGGAGAAGAATTAGAATAGAATATTGTGCTTCTGAATCTGCTCCAGAAATGCAGTAGACTGCTTGAGCAGCAGCTGTCTAAGGAGAGATCTTCAGAAATAAACCAGCATGGTCCCGGAATGCTGTGAGCTGTATGGTGTATATGGACTAGGCTTTCCAGCAGACTTCTGACTCACTCTGAGCTAAAGCACCTCTTCCTGATAGACTGTGAATACATTTTAAATAGATGTTCAGAGCAAAGAAAAATATGTTTCTGTGTTTTAACCTATTTTAGGACAGCAAGGTTTTAAAAAGAAGGATGATAATGTCTTTTTCTAATCATGTGAGTTCTTTCAATTTTATTTGCCATCCAGGAAGAATTTTAATGGATCTTTCACCTGGACTTCTGCTACATCCCCCCCCTTTTTTGTAGGAGACCAGTTGTAATAATGTCATTGGCAAGCCGACTTTTTGAGGGCATATGAGAGACTTGAACTGAAACAGAAGTGAAGGATGCATTATAAAAAACTGCTAAAGTTTGCTTTGTGTCCAGCACCTTTCTGTTTAAAACCTTCACTGGAGATATACAGTATATATTATTTTTCTCTCTGTTGTTTTTCTCATACACGTGATTGCTTTTACAGGGGATAAAGCTGGCAAAGATGAAGAAAATTGGCTGTGCTCTCCTGGTACTCCAAGCTCTTCTGGCACCTTTGGATCTTGTTCATGGAGCAGAGAAAATTTACCCCATTCTGAACATTGCAGTGATTCTGGGAAGGACCAAATATATCAACGAGAGAGATATCAGAGCTCTCTGGACCAGGGAAATGTCAGCAGACCTGACTGTTGATGTCAATGTAGTGACCCTTCTGGTGAACCAGACTGACCCTAAGAGCATCATAACACATGTTTGTGACTTGATGTCAGGCACCAAGATCCATGGAGTGGTTTTTGGAGATGATACTGATCAGGAGGCTGTAGCTCAGATTTTGGATTTTATTTCATCTCAGACTTCTATTCCAATTCTTGGAATTCATGGTGGGGCCTCCATGATAATGGCAGATAAGGTAGGAAAACTTATTAAAAGTTTTTACTAGTCTGATGTATTTCACTGTGCTGCTCTCTATTGTGAATAGTCACTAAAAGCAGAACAAAAAGGATGCTTCTAATAGTGTCTCTGTACTTTAAATAGAAAAACATATATGGAATGGTGTCCTCATTGATCACCCGTCAAATATTCTGAAATATTTCTGAGTTCATGCTTGAAGCTAAACTTTCTGTCCATTGTAAAAGCTGTCCTAATGAAAATCTACTCTCCAGCACACTGGATGCTGATCGGTTTAGAAATTTTACTACCAAATATGACATATGGCTGTAAAAACAACCTCAAGAGTATTAGAGACATACATCTTATCTCTAATATCATTGTAAATCATTAACAGGTATTCTGGGTGCTTATAGGAAATACCAAGCAATAGACCCGAAAGTGTTTGAAGATGACAGTAGAAACAGGACAATTACATTAAGCTGGACTTTTGTGATCTACTACAGTTTATAAATGAATTAGCCTCATAAACTCGAACCAGATCTGGTACTCACTGTATTTCTTAGGTTAGATTTTTACTACCCAGATACCTCTAATTTCCTACTATGGTTTGTGAAAATCCACAGTGGAGTTGTCTGTACTCCGGAGATAATGACAAATTGTTTTTGTTGGAAAACATCTCTTTATGTAACCTGCTGTGAGACTGAGGAATGACAAAAGTGACTCATGTCTCCAACTCATGTTTTTTAACATTGTAACCATTTTTTCTTTGCAAATCCTTGCTGGCACTGCAGCACTGATCTTGTGCAGTGATCACTGTTGGTTCTGATACAGGTGCTTAGCACCATGCAGGAGTGAGCTCTCTGGCATGGGCTGCTGCTCAGCCTGAAAGTCCAAGAAGAGTTCCCACTGTGATGTAAAAGAGGACAGCTGAAGAGGGATTTCAAGTGCAGGAAGTAATTTTACTGGTTTTCCAGCACACAAGGCATTTCAATGTTAATTGTAACCTATTTCCTTATATTCGTACTCTTTAGGATTTCTTATTAATCTTATTACTCTTCCTTATAAGTGTCTTTTGAATAGTACTTGGATAGTACAAAGCTTTCCAAATCCATCTAAAAATTAAGTGGTCCAGATACATTGTTTCATAACTTCATGGGGGAAGAAAAGGAAGCAGGAAAGTTGCAGTGGTTAGCTACAGTTGAGGAAATGGCTTTGAACTCTTGAAACTTTTTACCTCTGGGAAAGACTTTTTCCACTGGAGACAGGTCTCTTATCCTCTTGGTATTTTGAATGGCCTTTCTTTATAGCTTGTGTCATATGAAAGTAGAACAGTAAGTGCTGAATTATAGCACAGATTCTTAACAATGGCTTTGACATCTTGATTTGTATGGAAAGCTCATTACAGTCTATGCTACTATCTTGAATGTAATTGCAGTGACCAAGTTAGAGGCACTTATATAGTGTGCTTTTAAAGTACTGTACAGATTTACCCATCTTCATAAAGCTGGCTTTATATATTTAGGATTTTTTTCTGATAACATATTTCACTCAACTTTCTATGCCAGAATACGGACATATGAAGATCCCAGGCAGTACTGAATGATGAAACACTGACAGGAATCCTTAGAGAATCAACTTCATGATCAGTAGCAGACGTAGGATGTTACTGATTCAGATGTATTTTTTATTTTTATGTAGGACTATCAGGAAAGGGAATTAGATTGTATTTTTTGTCGCAGTAAGTAAATACTATTTCCACCGTACGCTAATATTGTCATTGTTATATCACTGTGATTTTAGGGGTTGTCACAGTTTGCTGATAAAACATTTTTGTTGGAACTTGGCCTCTAAGATTTCCACTTGGGAAATCAAAATCATTATTTTGTGTATTAAGATGATCTAACAGAGATGTTTTCAGTAGCTTGAATGGGCTGAAGGAATTGTTTGTTCGTGTAACTAAAATTGCCTTAATTTTTAACTTGACTTTTGCAGTGTGCAATGTCTTGCAACTGGGTTTGGAACATCACAGTAATGAAATTTGCATGTCACTTGATTAGCCATTCATTTAGGAATAAATTCCTGGGAGTTGAAGGTGAGATTTGCAGTGCTGTCATAAAGGCAGTGGACATGAGGTCTGAGGGAGGACTGCAAATGTAAAATCTGTCTTTCAAGTCAGAATTTTGGCTGAAACACATGAGTGTTGGTTAAATTGTCAATCTGACCAGTGTTGAAAGTCTTTTGCTTTGTCTCATACATGGGCATGATTGGATATGCCAAAAAGGTACTTGGTCACTGTGGATGGCATTCCAATGAGACCATTTAATCTGTGTCATTATTTGATGCTAATGTATTTTTCTCAGTGGCAGCATTATGCTGGTACTGCTTTAGGTTACTTAAAAAAAGATACATATATATACGCATGTGTGTGTGTGTAGTACCTGCTTGTCTGTAGTCCACCAAGCACATCTGACAGAGACAACATAACTGTTCAGTGAATTCTGTGCCAGGTCCTTGTTATATTGTGCTTAACTGTCTTAGACACGGTTTCTTATTTCTGTGCTTTCGGTTTAAAGCATTAAAGATGAACTATACTGCTAAGTACTTCACTGGAATGACTCAGAGTAGATAAGAATACCATATTCTTTATGGCTGATAGATATTATATAAATGTGAATCTCACATGAAGAACCATCTCTTAAATAAAAAAAAAAAGAAAAGAAAAATGGTTCTAGGATTTTAAAGGTGATATATGCACATGTTTGGGGTGTGCAGTGATTAATGTGGGGCATACAGCTTCTGAAGTCACGAGTCCCTGTTCGATCTGCTGTGACTGGTGCAAAGTTTAGAATGCCTCTTCTGTTGGCTCAGCTTGGTTAAAATTGTCTCTTCAGCTGGTACAGGCAATGTGGCTTGATACACACTCCAAAAATTGACAGGCATGTGAAGCCAACAAAACTGGAAGTTTTCTGAACCTAGCTGAGCTGCCTTCACCTGACATCTGCCATCAAAACCCTACCAATAAACCAGTGTGGGACTTGAGGATATATGGTATCCTGCTTGATCCCAACTGTATTGTAGAGGAACCTTTTGCTCTGCCTCCAGCCAATTGTATCACCTCCTGTTGGCAGGAATTCTCCTGCTGATGAGCTACTGTTTGATTTTGGGCCCCAGTTCTGCCATAGACTTAAAACATTTGGATGTGGGATAGTCTACTGAAACAAGATGAGAATTGCCTGGGGCATCTGCGCCAACCTGCTGTGCATCAGCATCCCTTGGGGGATGCTGAAAACAGACTGGCTGCCTATTCATCTTGTATCTGTTGGCATTTGAGGGATCTCAAACCAAACATGGGAACTGTTTCCTGACTTGAGCATTTGGTTCTAAACTGAATTACATTTGTTTCACCACATGCTACGATTATAATGATAGTATTTGTGATACTTTTCTAAAACAGAGCATCATGGCTAGTTCTGTGACAATCAAATCAAGCCTTTCTCACTTCTCATTAGAAATCTTTCTGAAGGAAGTAACTTAAAAGTATTGTTGTGGAAATACTGACAGTTGTAATGCATAGTCAAACAGCATTGAAGGTGAGGGTAGTTTCCCAGAAGAGCTATTACAAAGTGATGCTTCTTGAAACAGTTGTGAAAATGTTGTGCAAAATAAATCTAAAAAAATGTGTGTGTGTATGTATATATATATATATATATAAGCACTATATATGGTTAAATTACCATTCTTTGTTATTCTTTCTGGTGCTAGTATTCACCATAAACACTTTTAAGTCCTTAGTTTAAAGTCCTTTTCCATCTTCCACCTTCAGCTTGTCCTTTTTTATCCCAACCCTTCTCCAAAGTGGTAAACACGGAAGCATAGAGCAATTGAAGTTAGAAAGGATCACTGAAGGTTATCTAATACAGCCCAGTGGGCTAATATCAAAATCAGATCCGTTCATCTGGTCAATTTTTGAGTGTCTATGGATGTAGATGCCCCAATCTCTCTGGGTAATCTGTTCTGGGGCTTCACCTTTCTCACTGTGCGAATATTTTCATCATATCTTGTTAGAATTTCCCTCTCTGCTGTGGCCATAAGCTCCCATTCTTTTGCTGTGAGTCTTTGAGTACAGTTCAGTCTCTAGCTGTAGGCTGCAATTATACCTGTCCTTACCTGTCTTTCTTCTGGGGGAAGAAGTTCCCTCAGACTTTTCTTGCAGCTTCTGTGCTCCAGCCCTTTGGTCTTGCTCACTTATATTGATAACTTGTATGGAGGGACAGAAGGCTGCAGACGTGGCCTCCTGAGTCCCAAAGAGGGGATAATCCCTCCCTCCAAACAGCTGGCTGTGCTCTACTGACGCAGCCTGGTTAGTCTCTCTCACCGGAAGGGTGCACTGCTGGCTCATGTTCAACTTCCCTACCAGCCCCCAACATCCTATACTGTTGCTGGCATGCTTAATGAGACTTCTCCAAGTGAATAAGTAGGGACCTAAACTGCAATTTTAGATCTTGTTCATTCTTTTGGTGGGTATTTTTCAGGTGTTTTACTGGAATACTTGCCGGTGTTTGCATTACCTGTCATTTTCAGTTCATTATAGACAGCTGGAATTGTGCTATTTACCCTCATTCCTGAGATACAAAATCCCTTCCATGCTTTTGTAAACCACCACTCTTAAGACCAGCCTCTAAACCAGAGCTCTTAAGACCAGCACACCCAGACTCCTGTCTCTGGTACTCAGAGTTTACACTGCTTTCCCTTTATATGACTTTATATGCCACTTCTAAGGTTCCTCTCTACATCTTACAACTTCTTTGCCACATGTTTTCATAGTGCGGTGATCATATAAAAATAAAAAAATAAGTAAAAAAGAACAGTTCACTTTTGTATGATGTGTAAATGCACTGCAGTTCCTGTGCTTTGAAAATTGCTGTGATGGGTGGAGGGTGTTTGGTTTGTTTTCAGTTACAGAACCTTTCCTGGAGATCATACATCATGGAGCTTAGTCATCAGTTTCCATATGTGTTATGTAGATTTCTGTCCAGCTCATTTAGTCTTATAAAACCAGTCCTTTATTTTTACAGAAAATGTTCAGTTACACACCTGCTCATTCCTACCTTAACTAGTAACTGATATCAGCATGTGTGGCTCTGTATTCCTGAGCATGACATGAACTATGGCTTTGGTTTGTAATGTGAAATATTGGAAGATGAAAATGTGGTCTAATAGGTGCTTTAGTGCAAAATTACCTGTATTCATGTAACTGGTGTTTCAGGTCTAGATATGGTAGCTTAAAGTACTCCATTGCACACAATACTTGTGGTTACTGCCTCTTAAAGATGCAGTTGAATTTGAGTTTCCTTCTAGCTGCATCAATGCTACTTTGCAAGTGTAACTTTCAGATAGGGTAATTTTTATTTTGAACTGCAACAAAAATGTAGTGTTGACCTCTTACAGATCTGTTTACTTGACCATATCCATAAAAGTCAATCTATGTATTATTTTAAATATGAAGTTGACTTGCAGATCTGTAATGACTGGTAGAACTAAGCTCATCATGTGCAGTCATACCTTTTAGACATACCTGCCATATTCTCTGTTACTAAGTGATTAAAAACATTCTTGAAATCTACCTTGCTGAGGTGAATGGATTGTGCTTTTGACAGGAGCCAGTGCTCTGGGTGTGTGAGGTGGTTGTGATACAGCCTGCTGCTCTGTGTGGCTATTTGTGTAGTCATTGCTATGAGAAAGCAGAGCTCTAGCAGAGAGCTGCAGCCATCACTGCTTTGAGTTGCCATAACTTGAAGGAGCAGTTTGTTAATAGACTCATAGAATCACAGAATGGTAAGGTTGGAAGGGACCTCAAGGATCATCTAGTTCCAAACCCCTGCCATAGGCAGGGACACCTCCCACTACTACAGGTTACTCAAGGCCTTGTCCAATCTGATCTTGACCACCTCCAGGGAGGGAGCAGCCACAATGTCCCTGCGCAACCTGTTCCAGTGCCTCACCACCCTCACTATAAAGAACTTCCTCCTAACATCCAGTCTAAATCTCCCCTCTGCCAGTTTAAACCCATTGCCCCTTCTCTTGTCACTACAAGACCTTGTAAATAGTCCCTCCCCAGCCTTCCTGTAGGCCCCCTTCAGATACTGGAAGGCTGCTATAAGGTCTCTTCGAAGCCTTCTCTTCTCCAGGCTGAAGAGCCCCAACTCTCTCAGCCTGTCCTCATAGGAGAGCTGCTCCAGCTCTCTGATAATCTTTGTGGCCCTCCTCTGGACCCACTCCAACAGTTCCATGTCCTTCCTGTGCTGGGGGCTCTGGAACTGCACACAGTACTCCAGGTGGGGTCTGATGAGAGCAGAGTAAAGGGGCAGAATGAGCCTTATTGTTCACTCTCACCCTCTCTCTTTTCTTTACTAAAGGATTTTCCTAGCTATTTCCTCATTCTTTTGTCCACACAAGTTTTCATCTTAATTTGGTAAAGGAAAGCATGGAGAGTTTTCTGGAATACAGTGAGAGTAGACTTGACGTTGTCACTATAGTGGAACCGAAGCAAGAGATATTTGATTCATTTTCCTAAGTAGAAGTAAGACAGTCTAGACAAGATTGGGAATTTCTGTAACTAATACACAGTGTAGGAAAAAGCAATCTTCTCAAGTTTACTTATTTTTGATGTAGCTCGGGCATGGGTAAGTTCCTATATTTTTAGTATTTTTGGCTTGCTTGAATTATCACAGTTGCATTTGAGCCTGCAGTGCAGGGTGGGATTCTATTAACCAGTCTTATTTAGGATAGAGGAGTATTTGGCTTTACTTGGATGTAGTCATTTGCAGTAAGAACGATACACTTTGATCTCAAAGGTACCATTTTCTTTCTCTTCAAACTGCCTATTCTTACAGTTCTTGAAAATAGAAATCCATAAGTGTCTTTGTTTTGAGCAGCAACATTCCAAAACTGCTTGCAACCCACTGTCATAGGTGATCCATGCAATCTCTCCAAACTGTTTCCCATCTATAGGTCATTATAAAAGAGCAATCTCCTGAGCTGTAAAAGTAGTTTACTAAAGCTGCAGCATGATTCTTTCCTTGCAGTCATTCCTGATGGTACTCAAATTATTATTATTTTTTTCCTCCAGGACATTCTCACATAAAATCCCAAATTATTCCCTTTCAGCCATGAAATACTAATAGACTATTGTAAAGCACACATGACATTTCTGGTAATCAGAATATATCCAGACAATATACCTGAAATTAGTCATCCTAATAAAATTATACAGTGAACAGAACAGAAGGACCTTGATATCACGTCAAACATGCTTTTTCAAGTTTCATCTATTAAATTATTTTAAAGAGTATGCTTAGGTTTATTTGAATAGGTAGATTGTGTTTTAAGTGTCACTAATTTGAACTAACAATTTAATTTGTAGAATTTCTTTATAATTCTTTTGGACCTACTTGGAAGATATCTGTACCTACATCAGTGATGGCACAAAGAGCTTTATGTAGATGGACAGAGAAACTTTGCAGTCCTTGACTGGTTTCATTTATTAGAAATTTGTGGTCATCTGGGCCAGCTTTGCACGTTTTCTTTTCTCCCCCTGTTCCCTCCTCCCCCTTCCTCTTCCTCCTCTGCCTCCCTTCATTCCTGGAGCTATGAAGTTGTGTGGATTTTACTGAGAGTGCCCAGCCTGGATTGTCTCCACACCATCTGTCACCATATTGTTTGTTTAAATCCTTGAGATACTTTCTTCTGTACTTCACTGAAATAAATAAAACTGTAGCAGCATCATTGTCCGTTTATATTAGATTTAGACTTAATGTCCTTAGGAGAAAAAACTGTGCTTGCAAAGGAGGTGCATAAGCTAGATGCATGGCTTGTGAAAAGGGACATGGTTTAATTCTTGGTGCAGAGTTCCAGTTATGCTGTATGTCCATGTTCCAAACGAGGGCCCCTCTGGCTTCTCAAGATAGAGACCTGGCTGGAGGCCTTGTGGCCCCAGAGAAGCAGTGCTGCTCATGGACTACGATTGGGTTTCCCCATTGTTTCTAGGAAAAGGTTTTGTGCTCTCATGTAAATGCTTAGCATCTAGCATTTCTTTCTGGGGTTTTGCACTCGATGGAACTGTGCTGGAAGGCCCACAGTGACATGTATGGTTAGAATGTCAGTATCTTCCCTCTGAGTCTTGATATATTGAGTCAAGAAAAAAGTTGAGACTCATAGGCTCTGTGTGAAACCAGAATGTGAAATAAGATTGTTCAGACGTGAGAGTATTTTGCAGCTTTTTAAGCTTTGTAGAACCATAGTATAAAACCCAAGCAACTGTCAGGAAAACTGGTTTATTCTGATATGCAGATGTGATATTCCAAATTGCAGATGGAGGCTACTTGCTGTCCAGCAACTGTAAGTTTGTGGTGTCTACATCTTGCCTTTGCAGGCAGTAATTTCCATTGTACTTCCCATACATATGAAACTTAGGTGATCAAAAACCCCAGTATTTGACAGAAGGTCATCTCAGGTGTGCAAATTTTCTTTTGCCTAGGGAAGAGCAAAATTCCTCTCAGAAAGGTCTGTCTCCTGAGACTCAGCTATGAGGGGTCCTTTGCTGCCTCCTGGGGTTGTCTGAGGGGTACACAGGGTCCCAGATTCAAGTTTGTGATTGATCTAAACCTCTAGGAAAAGCAACATTTTCTAGTCCAAATTTGTGGCTAAGGTTTTATTTGAATGCTGACTTTTTAAGGTTCTGCATGTAGATTAAAGAAATCATTCATAAGTGTTACCACAAATGCTATTCCCCTCCCCTCCCCCCCCTTTAGTTCTGGGTTTTTTTTGGCAGTAGTGGCTTGTGTGGCTTTGTTTTGTTTTTCCCCTAACTTTTGGTTCAAGATTTCTACCTGTAATTTTGTTGATAGGAAGTTTTACCTGTTTGTGCTGACCAGCTTGCCTCTCCACATGACAACAATGAACAACAGAACTGTTTTGTTTTCACTACATTGATTTTTGTGTCTAGTGGAAGCACACTGCATATGTAGAACCGCTATGGAAGAGGAAAGAGCAGGGAGCTTATAGCCACCTACCAGCTCCACACAATTTACAATACAATTAGGAATGACAGTTATAATTGAATAAACATAAAATAGAATTAAATTAATGTGTTTTAAGTGTGTAACATTCCTGTAATGAACCGGTTGCTTTAGGAGTTACAGAAACACATAATTACCAGACAAATTACATGTTACTTTTTGTGTGAAGCTAATTAAGAGTTCTGGATAAATTGTGTTGGCAGAGGCATCAGAGCTCTATGAAGTACCATACTGGGATGAGATAAGGTTTGTGAGTTCATCATGAGAAAATACATGCAAAAACTCTGGAGAAGTGCCTTGTGTTCTAGTCAAGTGCAGTCGAAGATGGTCTGGTTTGATTTCAATTGTCACATTATCTCTCTAGTTAATAAGCTACCACTGCCCTTTGTTTCATTTTAATCTGTTTGCCAGGCTCTCTTTTCTCCTTTCCCTATCTGCATTTTAAGAATTTTATAGAAAAAGGCTGAAATCTGAAACTCTGGAATCTGGTTTCTAGAGAAATTTTTTGTGGATAACTCCACTGCAAAAGATTAAGCTCTGTCACTCAACTGTGTAACAGCAAACTGATGCAGGGATTGTAAAATGAAACATTTGTTTTTTCCTCCTGCTCTGAGACTGTGTTGTGTGTGTTTTGGGCTTTTTTTTTTTTTTCTTCTATATGCAAATCTCTTTCCACTAAACAGCTGTTTGCAGACACCCTCCTGTTATACTGTATTCATTTGCATCCCATCTATTTGCCATTCTGCTGTTACTCTAGTGTCAGTTTAGAGTGGTAGGTTTCTTTTCTACTTATTACCTTGCTTCACTTCTAGCAGTAGCAAGGTTAACTAGGGGAGACTAAACCTCTCAGCTTAAAATTATACATCTCTTAATGTTAGGGCTACTGGGACTCTAAGTGTATGCCTGAGCACAGATGATAGTTGTGCTAAAATAAGATTAATTGGAGCAAACAAAAATTGCCTGGAATCAAAAGGAGAAAGCAAGAGCTGTTATGACTTTTAAAGCCAATCCTCTTTATATTTAATAAGTGGAAAAGAGGGAAAGGATGAGAAATTAAAACGGGTGAGCTAGGGTAATGTTAGTTGGACCTGATGATCTTTGCCAACCTGATTGATTCTGTAGTGGAAAGCTGAGGTGGTGATCAGCCAACAATAAAAATTGCTAATGGAAGTGTTGTATTTGTGAAGAAGGAAGTATAAGAAAACCAAAATGTTCAAAATGAGCAGTTTCAGTCTTTGTATTTCTTCAGGGTTCTTGCCCTTAGCAGTTTGGGCAGCTCTTCTCATCCAAGTGATTCCTTCTTCATTCATTTGCCAGTTTTACGTGCTGATAGGGGTGCATTTGCTTTGCCTGGTATGATGTAGGCAGTCCAGGCTATAGTTAAGTGTCTGGAAACTGATGTATTGGAGTCTGCAGCCTTGTCTTGTAATGTCATTTCGATTTGCCCTGCTACTTTTACTTTAGGATAACCTCTAGGACGGACAGGGTCAGTCTATAGGCTTTCCTAAATATATCACCCTCCCTTTATTTTGCTATGCACTCTACCGCACTATGTCCAGCACTGATGTCCTTCAGTGTCACCATCCATTTTGACAGAAAATGGACACATTGTGACATAATTCTGTGATTTGTAGTAATACATGTCTTTTATCTATTACTCTGTTCAGGTGCTTTATGGGAGTGCCCACTGCCTTGTATTCTAGGAACTGATGTTTGAAAATATATTTATGATTTTGTTTTATAATTGATTTTCGGTTCAATTAATTTGAATTTCAGATTTCCCGTTAGGAACTTCAGAATACTTGGGGACAGGACAGACTGACAAGCAGAATGTATGAGAAGAAATTGCTTTTCAGTGTTAGGTGGCTTACTGATTCTACAGTCTCTTCTGCATGTGAATGTGTTTTACTGTTACTTTAAAATGTTATTCTGAGACTGATGTTTAGTGGCACTTACTTGAATTGCAGTTATGTGCAGAGAATGAAGTTATGGGTCGTGAATTACCTAAACGCTGTTGTTGTCTAAGCAGCTGGTTGCATCATGAGGTTGCTGATGAGCAGTGTCTTCAGGGAACAGTGCACAGGCAAGCGTCAGGCAAGGGCAGCTCTTTGCACTGTAAGGTTGCTTGTGGAAGGAAAAACACAAGTTTACATTATTCCCCTTCACATTCCCCCCCAGGCTGGCCAAAATCAACATGTGATCTTCATAGCTGTTTCCAATTACACTTATCCTGTTATTGTCCCAGTCTTAACAGTTTTAGAAGTTGGGACATACTTTCCTCTCCTAACATTTTCTGTGATACAGGCTTCTGCCTATATCTCTTTTGCTTTCCTGTTTTTGTTCCTTAGTATCCATCACCATTTTATAGCATAAGAGTTACTGGAATATTTCCAGTGGTCAGGGAATAATTGAGATGACAGTAAATAGCTGTGTTAGGATAGGTGTAAATAATCAAATTTTCGCATTTAAGATATCCTGAGCAGGTGGCTCTGTAACTTTTCGTTATATAAAAATATTTTCAGATTCCCACTTTTTCATAAAAGACATCCTGTGGTCTCTGAATGAAAGTTTAAACAAACATGTGGAAAATTGATTTGGGAGCCAGCTGTAACCTGCAGGATGTGTGCTTTTAACGGTGGTTAAAACCTCACCAATCTTGTTGAGTGTCCTTGCTTAAGTTACTTTCTTCCTAAGTGTGGTTCCTTCTATGATATGGCTGTTGGCCTGAGAGGAGCTGTTTTCTGATTTATCTTCTTCACAGTATGAGGTGGAGATCTTAAAATAGTGAGTTATTTCATCCAACAATAAAATGTAACAGTCCAGCTCAGTAACCCTTGTTCTAAGGTAAGTCCTATTGATTTGTTAAAGTGCAGCAGACACCTCAGTGGATATTGCCTGAAAGCAGTGGATTGTTAAACCAGAATAAGAATAAACTTTGCTCATTTCCCACACTCTTTTTTTTTTTTTTTTTTTTTTTTTTTTTTTTTTTAGTTAATGTCTAAGTACATTATAGGCATGCAAAACCTTAGTTTTAAATAGTTTCTGTAGAAAATAATTCTGTAGGTCAGCAAGGGTATTTCTAAATGCTGAGACGCTTACTTCTACTAGGAAAAGATAGCATCCAGGTTATGTACAAGTCCCACAAGATAAAGCAAAGATCCTGCTTTTAGGATCCTGGCTGAACACTTCAGACTTATGGCACAAAACGTATCAGACTTAAGGAATATTCTACTTAGAAGAGCAGTATCTAGTTAGAAGAATGATTTGGCAGGTTAAGTAATATAGGGATACTTGGGGCACTCTCTTTCAAATGACTGTCTGAACTGCTGGTTTAAAATCTCGTTGGCATGCTATCTGATTTTAATTAAGTTAAATCTAATATTCTGTTTAAACTTCCTATTGGTAATTAGATTTTTGTCTTTCCAGGTCACCTTAAGGTTTCAGTTGCATGCTTGACCCAATTAAACTCTGTTGTTAAAACAGCTTTTGAGATTTCGTTGAGATGGTGATGCATTTTCCTTCTTTCCTTCATTCTATTGTTGTATTAAAAAACCCCACAAATTCTCCTTCCCTTAGCTTCTTTTAAAAATCAAGTATGTACAATAAGTCTGACTCCCTATTGAGCTGGTTTAATCATTTGTTTTTCCGTCTGCAGAGAGCCAGTTCCCAAAGTAACTTCAAAGAACCTTGCCTGAGTAAAAGCTTCCAGCTTTAGAGCAACAAAGATTACAGAAATATGCTTATGCAATAGCTTCAAACCTCTGGCTATCTTGGCATGGAGGCTACAGCTGAATATTTGCCTCTATTATTCTGTTGCTCTAGACCTTAAATCTTTGCAACAGAAGGTTTTGCTGCCACTTTTCTTTTGTCCCCTGCAATAAGTGTGCAGTGTGATGTGTTACCTAAGTGCACAGACATGGCATTTGTAGGCTCAAGGGGAGCACTGGTTTTCTGCTCTTTAGGTGATCTCATATGTAACTTATAGAATCATAGAATGGTAAGGTTGGAAGGGACCTCAAGGATCATCTAGTTCCAACCCCCTGCCATAGGCAGGGACACCTCCCACTAGTACAGGTTACTCAAGGCCTCATCCAATCTGGCCTTGAACACATCCAGGGAGGGAGCATCCACAACCTCCCTGGGCAACCTGTTCCAGTGCCTCACCACCCTTACTGTAAAGAACTTCCTCCTAACATCTAGTCTAAATCTCCCCTCTGCCAGTTTAAGCCCATTGCCCCTTGTCCTGTCGTTGCAGGACCTTGTAAATAATCCTTCCCCAGCCTTCCTGTAGGCCCCCTTCAGATACTGGAAGGCTACTATCAGGTCCCCTCGAAGCCTTCTCTTCTCCAGGCTGAAGAGCCCCAACTCCCTCAGCCTGTCCTCATAGGAGAGCTGCTCCAGCCCTCTGATCATCTTTGTGGCCCTCCTCTGGACCCGCTCCAACACTTCCATGTCCTTCCTGTGCTGAGGGTTCCAGAACTGCACACAGTACTCCAGGTGGGGTCTGACGAGAGCAGAGTAAAGGGGCAGAATCACCTCCCTTGCCCTGCTGGCCACGCTTCTCTTGATGCAGCCTAGGACTCGGTTGGCTGTCTGGGCTGCATGTGCACACTGCAGGCTCATGTTGAGCTTTTCATCAACCCAGACTCCAAGGTCCTTTTCCTCAGGGCTGCTCTCCAGCCATTCACCACCCAGCCTGTATTTGTGCTTGGGATTGTGCCTACCCAGGTGCAGGACCTTACACTTGGCCTTATTGAATTTCATCAGGTTGGCCTGGGCCCAACTCTCCAGCCTGTCCAGGTCCCTCTGGATGGCATCCCTGCCCTCTAGCAAGTCGACTGTGCCACACAGCTTGGTGTCATCTGCAAACTTGCTGAGCTGAGGGTGCACTCCATTCCTCTGTCCATGTCACTGACAAATAAACAGCACTGGTCCCAGCACTGACCCCTGAGGGACACCACTTGTCACTGGTCTCCAGGTGGACATTGTGCCGTTGATTGCCACTCTCTGGGTTCGACCATCCAGCCAATTCCTTATCCAGCGAGTGGTCCACCCATCCAGTCCATGCTTTTCCAGTTTGGTGACCAGGATGTCATGTGGGACAGAGTCAAATGCTTTACTCAGGTCCAGGTAGATGACATCGGCTACCTTTCCCTTGTCCACTGTCGCTGTGACTTCATCATAGAAAGCCACTAAATTTGTCAGGCAAGATCTGCCCTTGGTGAAGCCATGCTGGTTCCCACCAATCACCTCTGCTTTGTTTTCCATTTGCCTTAGCAGGACTTTCAGCAGAGACTAGACATAAATTGTTCACAGACAAGTCTGAAGACTTGTAGCAGCAAATAGAAACTGTATTTGCTATATTTTCAGTTCAATCCGACCTGATTTGTGCAGGCTTAAATGATGAAGGAGCTTCAAGTGAGATTGCTCCTGGGAGAGTGGTGTCTTCCCTTCTTAATTTTTAAAATTTTCTGTGTTGACATGTGCAATTTCTCAGCTTACTAAAAATAAAAACAATCCCCTACCAAATACAGATAAATTGATTGGAGATAAATATTTTCTATCTAATGGGTATGTCGTGTTTTTGATCGTAGTAACAAATATAAAGTAGTTAAAATTGCCGCTAGGGTCTTTGTGAGAATCAACCTCATAAAATTGCAGCCTGAGTGATTATCTTTATTTCTGTGTCTTCCTTACTGAAGGCTGTGCCTTATTCATGGCACCCCAGTTAAACAGCTGCCATTATCAGTTGGGAGAAATGCTGGGGTTTTTAAAATTTATTTCCCCCACAATTTTTTTGATAAGACTCCTATCTGAAAATCAGTGTGTCTGGGATTGCTCCCAAATTAATTTCCTGTAGAGAGAAGGTCTATTAGTTTGGTCTCAGTACAATGACTCTTCTGGATTGTGATGTCTGTCAGTAGAAAGGCACTGCTTTGATTTTAACTGAAACTATTTCAGATCTTAATTTTTGGCATACTCAAATCCTTACCACAATCAAATCTAATTCTGGCATACTATTTCAATTGCACAGACTTTCATTTCTGACTAAGGATTGGAAGGATTAACCTAGATTTTAGCAGTTCTCTCCATGACCGGGTGGATAGGATTTAAATCCCTGTGCTGCTCATTGTGGCTGCTTATTGCAGGTTTTGAATCTTAGTTATGTCTGTAGACCAGGACTGGAAATCTTTTGAGAGTAAGAGTGCAGCTAAAGGACAGCTTGCTGAATTCACTGCATTGTATTTCAGTAACCAACCAACAACAACTCCCACTCTGACAGTTTATAGGACCACAATATATGGTTTACCATATCCTAATTCGAAGTATTAATAAATGTATCAGTTTTGACACATTGTAAAAATAGATATTTTGGAAAGAATCCAAGGGATAAAGCAACAATGGCATTAAATTTAGTAAGACCAAATTGTCGCATCTTGCTAAGAAGTAATTGCATGCAATAAACTTTTCTGGAGCAGAAGCTGCCAGGGTATTTCTGTAATAGAGGCAGTTTCACTCTGCTGTGCAGGAAATGGAGGAACTTCTGGAGTATTGTCTGCAATGAGTCTCCCACATTCTAAAAAGCCCTGGGTAATCTTGTTGTTTGGCTTAGAAATCAGTCACATCAGTGACTGGGGAATGGGAAATCTTACCTGCAGAACACAAAGGGAATTGTTTTTATCTACTAAAAATGAGCCTGAGAGGGCAATATGGTAGCTGGATACAGGATGAAGAAAAGCTAATTAAACAACGTTTAATGAGTTGTTAGGAAAACTGAAGCTAAGGTGGGCATCATTTGGGTAAAACATGGAAGTAGTGAATAGTAATTAGAAGAAAAAGCTAAGAACTTCAGGAATGGCAAGAAGCCAGCTGGTGTGCTATTGGAAACTGTTCAGTGAACGAAGAAAGAGGAGAACCTGCAGCATGAATCTCTTTCGAATCCTAGATACTTCTTTACCTTTACAAAACATTTAAGATAACCATACAATACCATAATAAGATTGTCTCCAGACCTAACCAGGCTTATCTAAATGCTAGATTTGGTGAAGGTGAAGCGGAATGTACAGCTGGTCAGAAAGTCAAGGTCTGTGCTTATTAGACTTGGAAATACAAATTGGCTTTGGGATCTTTGTAGGAATGTAGTAAACTCTATTCTGGGGATTTCTAAAGCCTCAGCTCCTAGGGAAGGATGTATTTTTTATTTCCTGAGGAAATGCTAATTTTACCTTTTTATTGTAAGTAGAAGAATTGATGACTCTTCTTTTGGTATTTCTGCCTTTTTGTGTTTTATTCTCATGTGCCTCAGGCAGCAGTTGAACTCTCAAGAGGGATGTGATGAAGACACACTCTCAACTTGGAAAAATGGCACTGTTTACCACATGTCGTCCTGTTTTATTAGGGGAAAAAGAAAATCTGTTAACAACCACAGAGCTGCATGGTTGGAAGGTTGCAGTGTTCATAATGATGAAAGCTTTGTGAATTTTGTGGTCTAATCTGACCATAATCTGCATATGATTTTACATTACATAAATTTATGGGCAGTCTGGGTTGCAGTTGCAGCTGGACACCCAAAGTACTACACTTTTTAATGGGTATGCTGGATGTTCATTGCCAGTCTGTGGACTGAAGACAGAAGTGGGACAAGCAGGAAAAAATCTGATGCTTTGCTTGAAGGCAGTGTGTATGTAATTATGTAAAAATCAGATCCCCATTGTGTTTTCTTCTGGTAGCAGAGTGGATTTTTTTTTTTTTCCACTTGGAAAACCAAGCTACTAGCAACCTGTTTGCATGAATATGCTCCACAGGATGCTTTTAATTCTACTCTCTTAGTTTCTGTGTTACATAGACCCTTAGAATCCAGTCATAAACTGCTTATGTTTTTCATATTCTTGCAGATGACCAGATTTATCACATTTATCACTCATATCCAGTTGCTTCTGCCTATTATCAGTTACTGTGATAATTTCTTTCAAAGGTCTTAATTCTATGACCTCCAAAAACCAAAGAAATTTTAAAAAGCTCTTAATGCTCAAATAAATATTTTTAGGTTCATGTTTGTGGTGGTATTTCTGTTTCTGTAAATAATGAGGAGTTCTGGACCAATCATCTGCATTTGATGCTGAGAACTGACTTGCTGTATGTGCTCTCATTCAGGAGTTTACTTCATAGAGCAAAATCCATTACTACTTTTTTTTTTTTGTTCTGTGCAGAAAGGGTTTCTAGTGAGTGCTCTTTCTCTATTGTAGACCTACTTGTGCTGCAGATACAAGGAGAGCTTTGGAGAGGTTTTTTAAGTTTAAGTTGTCTTTTACATTCCTTTGCTCCTTTACTGCGTCTGATCCAGTTTGACTGGCACACGGACACCCTCAGGGCCACAACAGAGTTGCCTATAGTCTGCCTCTGCTAAAAGTGAGAGTTGGCCTTCTGCCTCAGTTTCGTTGGAAGTGGCTTGGGATGGCAGCTGTGCTTTGTGTGCTGTTTTGGACAGAAAATGTGCAGAACTCGCCATGCGCTTTTTCCAAAGCGGAGATCAACATGCTGCAAAGAGACCAAACAGTAAGAAATATCTTGCAAGTCAGCAAATGAACAGTCTGGTCTCTTTTGTTTCAGTGGCACTTCTAGGGAAAAAAAACAAAACAAAAACCCAAAACCAAACAACAAAAAACCTTATTAAATAGTTTCTAATTTTAGCCAAAATAAAACGCACACTCAAAGTCAGACCATGATTTTCAGATTTGACTGTTCCTGGAGTAAGCATTTAAGTTTATAGCCCATAAGTGCCTGCACAGGCATGCAGGAAAAGTTGCAATCTGTGGAGGACTTAATGACAATGCAAAGGCAGATATTAGTGTGTAAATAACTGTTGCTCACATATGAGCAGCTGCTACATGAGTTGTCTTCTGTGATGTCATCTTCTCTTGACGTATTTATTTCCTGTTGCTTTTCTCTAAGAGGTAACTAGTCTTGGTAACTGATAAATTTACTTCAAAAGTGATCCTACTAAAGAAGAGATGTTTCTATAAAGAGGGAGGAAATTGAAAAACTGAAGGCATGATTCCTAGAGAAGGTTATATAGGTCAAGTTCCTCTGCTTATGCAGGTACCAAGAGCCCTTAGTTCAGGCTGGCATTTTGAGGGATGGTAAATTCTGTCTTCAGGAATAGCTGCAATTTTTACTTCATTTTTCTTTCAGAATTGAACTGTTGAACAGTGCTGCAGTGGTAACTTACTGTATGTTTTCTCTGCTCGTAGACAATTTTGAGTGATGAACTAAAATCTGTTTGCTGCTGTGTCTTGATTTAACCCCATCTGGCAACTCAACCCCAAAGAGCTGCTTGCTTACTTCTCTGGTGGGATGGGGGAGAGAATTGGAAGAATAAAAGTGAAAAAACTCATGGGTTAAGATAAAACCAGGTTAATAGGTAAAGCAAAAGAGTGTTCAGGCAAAGCAGAGCAAGGGATTCATTTGCCGCTTTGACCATCTCCAGGACAGCAGGGCTCCAGCACATGTCGTGATTCCTTGGGAAGATAAATAACATCACTCTGAACAACCCCCTTCTCTCACCTGTCTCCTCCTCCTTTTCCCCAGCTTTATATGCTGGAGAAGTGTGAGGAGCAGAAAAGACCTTGACTCGAAGCCCTGCTCAGTAACAACAAAACCATGCCTGATCACCAGCGTGCTTTCTAACACAAATCTAAACCACAGCCCCACAGCAGCTACAATGAAGAAAACTGACTCTACCCCAGCCAAAAGCAGCACATGCTGCAAACCCAGCATCAGGTAAATTCCAGCTAAGAAAAGTGCCCTAAAAGGATACTGAGTCTAAATATTAGTTTTGCTTTACCAAATATTCCTGGTAGTCACCCAATCCACTAAATGCTCAAGTAACCTGAGTTTTGTGTCTGAGAAATCAGTATGGCAAGAAGGAGCTGGAAAATAATGTATGGGTAATGAGACACTCCCCTTCTCTGATACTTGATTGGGCCTTTGCTTGTGGGCAACAAAGCTCTTGATTACTGGAATAGGTAAACAGAGCAACAAACCACACTACTGTTTATTTCTTCTTAGTTTAACTTAGCATTTACTCAGTTGCATGTGGGTTGACAAGAAACTGTGAACATGTTTGGGTTTTTTTTTGTTTTTTTTTTTTCCTTCCATCGGAGTCTACCTTTCTAGGGTAAATCCTCTGTGTCATGTCTTCATAGAAGAGCAAACTACCACTTACCAAAGAAGTTTCTACACAGGGAATGTGTGCTTATGGCAGGCAGTTTAGGACTTTACAAAAACTTCTTCTTGTCTGGAATATCCTTGANTCCCGCCCTTTTATTTATATATTTATTTATTTAAAGAAAGAAAAACAGTGCTCTGTTTACTGATAGCTTGCCTCCTTCAAATGGTGAATAATGTCAGGATCCCCTTCTTGGCATACACTGCTGAGCTATTTTCAGGAAAGTGCATGTAAGAGCTATAATTCCCCCTGGCACATCAGGGGTGTAATGGAGGTGTCTGGCAGCATTTCAGTAAAACAATTAGGCTTAGTGAAAAGCATTGTCTCTTGGCATGACTGTCAGTCAAAGTATAAATAGAGGAGGAGAACCTACTACCCAGCCTTGGAAGCTCTTGAACAGCAAGTTTCAAGCCTTTTTACCTCAATGCTTTTGGATTTGTAATTTACGTGTTGGCAAGCAGAATTAAACACTTTTGGAAATTAACTGCCATGTACACTGTGGAATGGGGCAGAACTTCAGGTATTTCATTGTTCACAATTTGTGTGTGTCAAGGGGAGGCACCTGAGATGTGGCTAAATTTCTGGAAAGACATTCAGAATGATTTCATGTTCAGTTTGGGGCTCTCCAGTTTAAGAGGGACAGGAATCTGTTTGAGAGATTCCAAGGGAGGGTGAGGAGGATGATTAGGGGATCAGAGCACTGCCTGATGAGGAGAGGTTGAGTGACCTGGGGCTTTTTAGTCTGGAGAAGAGAAGACTGAGAGGGGGTCTAATAAATCTTTATAAATATCTGAGGGCTGGGTGTCAGGAGAGCAGGGACAGGCTCTGCTCACTTGCTGCTGGTGATAGGACAAGGAGCAATGGATGTAGGTGCAGCACAGGAGGTTCCACTTCGACACAAGAGGGCACTTCTTTACTGTTAGGGTCACAGAGCACTGGAACAGGCTCCCCAGAGAGGTTGTGGAGTCTCCTTCTCTGGAGACTTCCAAGGCCTGTCTGGATGTGTTCCTTTGTGACCTGAGCTAGATTGTATGGCCCTGCTCTTGCAGGGGGGTTGGACTCTCTTTGGGTCCCTTCCAACCCCTAACATCCTGTGATCATTAAAAATAAGTTGTAGGGAGAGACCCAAAGCATAAAACTCTATTTGTCTTTGGCTTTGCACGTGCATGGTAGCATGGTGCTGCTGCTCTGTGTAAACAGAAAAATCCAGAAGCACTTGGCATTTGTATATCCATAGCTCATGGCAGGGAAGGCTGGCGATGTTAACACAGACACAAACAGGTACCTTGTACAGCCATGACCGGGGACAAAGTCAGAACTGGCTGTTGGTCATTTTGTTTCAAAGTTTTTGTAGTAAAGCTCTTCTGTAAACATTGTGAAATTTGCTTTCTTTACCTTTCCCTATCTGCTGTTCCAGATTGTTGATGTATCAAAAGTCCTTGTTACAGTGATATTATGGTGACAGTTCTTCAGAGTGATTGCCACCTTTTAACAGAGAGCACAGACAAGGCTAGTCTACACCGAATGTGCCCTGAGGGCCCAGCTCTTTACAGGTTAGAATGACAGAATCATAGAATGGTAAAGTTGGAAGGGACTTAAAAGATCATCTAGTTCCAACCCCCAGCCATAGGCAGGGACACCTCCCACTAGTACAGGTTACTCAAGGCCTCCTCCAACCTGGCCTTGAACACCTCCAGAGTGGGAGCAACCACAATGTCCCTGGGCAACCTGTGCCAGTGTCTCACCACCCTCACTGTAAAGAACTTCCTCCTAACATCCAGTCTAAATTTCCCCTCTGCCAGTTTAAACCCATTGCTCCTTGTTCTGTTATTGAAGACCTTGTAAATAGTCTCTCTCCAGCCTTCCTGTAGGCCCCCTTCAGATATTGGAAGGTTACTATAAGGTCTCCTCGAAGCCTTCTCTTCTCCAGGCTGAAGAGCCCCAACTCTTGTAGCCTGTCCTCATAGGAGAGCTGCTCCAGCCCTCTGATCATCTTCATGACCTCCTCTGGATCCGCTCCAACACTTCCATGTCCTTCCTGTGCTGGGGGCTCCAGAACTACACACAGTACTCCAGGTGGGGTCTGAGGAGAGCAAAGTGGCAGAATCCTCTCCCTTGCCCTGCTGGCCACGCTGCTCTTGATGCAGCCCAGGACTCGGTTGGCTGTCTGGGCTGCATGTGCACACTGCAGGCTCGTGTTGAGCTTTTCATCAACCCAGACCACCAGGTCCTTTTCCTCAGGGCTACTCTCAGCCATTCACCACCCAGTCTGGAGTTGTGTTTGGGATTGTGCCTACCCAG
>VWZE01021927.1:10446-42850 GCA_013396675.1 Eubucco bourcierii | reverse complement strand
CTAAGGTGTGTCAATAAATCATAGTTGGTTGTGGAGGTTTTTTTTTGGTTGTTTTTTTTTGTGTGGGGTTTTTTTGTTGTTTTTTTTTCTTTTCATATACAGCTACCATAAAGATTAGTCAGACTTATTTTGTATCAGCTGTAGTGTGTCACTTTTAATATGAATTAAGAACTGAGGTTAAAATAGAGCTTAATAAAAAACCAAACAAACAACTAAAACTGTTTTTTCTTAGTTCATTCCATAAATGTCCTAGCTGCACTGTGTGGTGAGAGCTCTGTTTTCTCTGCTATTATCACTTTCCAAGGTTTGGCTTAATGCTGGTATACAGTAAACTCATTGTCATGGGCAATCAAAGCTGGCTGGACAGCAGGAGGTGTTCTATAAAATATAAAAAGTTCCTTTTACAGATGTGGTCAAGGTTTTGGGCAGTGTATCAAGGTGTACTAAGGTTTGCATTCAAGAGCAGAGAGTGGATTTCTGCAGGAAAGTAACTAATGCTTTAGTTCAGAGGAAGTACTTTAGATTTAATGAGCACCTTTCTCTTGTCACATTTATCATACATGCTGTACACTTAAACAATTGAAATAGAAATTGAACCTGTAGAAAACTAACATTGGCTGAAAGTTATAGATTGATTTTAGGTTCATTTTAAGATTCAGGTGGTTTAAAATTGAAAACGATCATGAAATTCTACTTAGTGACATAATGTCTTACCTCATATAAACTGTTTTGTTATGAATAAATCCTATTTATTTGATGATTTTCATAAGTTTGGCATTGTACCATAATTATTTATGGTCATGCATAACTGCAGCACTGAGGAAACAAGAAGTGAAGCTGGAAGCTGCAATAGTCATCTGGGAGATGACTTAAGCTGTGGACTTAGCATAATAGTTGGGTATGCTCACTAGAATGATCAGCAGTGCTTGGAAGTTACACTTTAGAAATGAGATCTGCATTTCCTAATGATCCCTCTGAGATGAGCAGTTTTGATTAACTGATCTTCTGAATATTCAGGAAGGTGTTACTATGTCATTTTACATCTGCTTGATGTATTTAAGGATGGCTTTGTTGGTATGATGCTACCCATAAAACCTCTTACAAAAATGAAGTCAGACTTGGGCTCAATGTTTTGCAGAAGAGGACTTTTTTCTGTGTGTGACTGCAGAAGAGTTGCCTTTACACTCTGTTTTGCATCGTTTTGTTCACTGAAGGTGAAGAAAAGGAATCTTCTGGTTTATTGCAGTGAGGCGCTCTCTCAAACATCTTAGAGTTAATTCTTTCACAAATTGCTTGAGAGCTTGCAGGTGTCTGAAAACGATGTCATGGGAGTACTACATTTGCGGCTTCTGCTTCTGAAGATGATGACTTAGCAGCCATCATTCCTTTGCTGTAGCTTCATTTGTTGCCTGTATGAGGTTTTTGGCTGCAAACTTCAGGGACAATCAGAACTGCTTATCTCATGGAAAAATTAAACTGCTGTCCAGTAGGAACATCTGAATCTCTCTGTCCAGATGAAGTTGTTCCTACTGCAACCGTACTGTCCTGTGCACTCAGGAGCCACTGTAGGCTCTTTCTGTGCAGTTCATCTGGTGGGTGGCTGTCATATATATGTGCCACGTGTATAAACAACACCAGAATAGCTACCTCCAGGTGTGGGACCTGTGCTGGTACTGGGCACAGACACCAGGCTTTAGTGTTTAGTAGACTGGTTCCACTACCGGAGTCTTAATAGCCTAAGAGTGTGTGGTGGAGTATAAACTCTGTAGCCAACAGTGGAATTAAAAGCAAAACTGTTGTCAGTTGCTGTCTATTGCCAACTGTGTTTGGAAGGTCTCTTGGCTGTTCCTGAAGTGGTGTGACTCATAGCTTCATCGGATCCATACTCACAGGATTAGGAATTCTCTTGTGTGGGAGTGTGCAGAATAACCTTGGAAGGAATTGCAGAAGTTTTTCATTTCTGTCTCTTATGAGGAATGTTAATGAGAGTAAAAGGAGTTGCAATTACAACAGCAATTACAACTGCTGGTTTTCTTAGCAACTTACGGTCAGTAAAGAGACCCTCTGTTATGTAGGGCAAGCTAAGGGCTGTGAAATGACAATGCATTCCCTTTTAGCATTGGCTGTTCTAGGTCAGCATTGATGCACATCGGATTTCAGCATCTATGAATGTCAGTCTGCCACATCATTAAAGTTTAGGATTATTTTTGGTTTTTCTAGCTGAGTAAACTCAAAGTTTGTGCAGGTACTATAAGCTACAAAAGCCCAGGAGACAGGATTTCAGCTGTTCCAGTCTTGTGCCTCACTAAAGAAGTAAATTTTCCTTGGCAGAGTGCTCAGCATTTGTTGCTGATGAGTATAATTTTGTCCTAAGATCATGAATGCAGTTGCTGCAGACTATCGCAGTGTGATGTTTGGTGCACTGACGGAGTTACTGAGTAGTGATGTTGCTGAATGACCGCTGAACGTACAGGGAGTTTGTCGAGAAGGTGTTAATTACATGAATATGCATCCCTGTTTGCTCATTTGCTCTGATGTTTGCCAGCTGAGGGCATGGATCTTAAAAAAAAAAAAAAGTCAGCTGTGTCCATCCCAGTGTAAATTGCCAATATCATGAATCTAAGCTGGATTCTCTTTCCATAAGCCCATCAGACCTGAGATGTACTTGATTCTCCAGTATCATTTCAATGTTTCCTACCACACACTTGGTTGCACAGTCTCTTCTTAAAGGTTCTTTGAAAAATGGGCAAGGGACATAACATTTTGCTTTGGAGATGGGATAACAGACTGCCCGAAGAGAGCTGCAGGCATTTTGGATTGGATTTATTCTGCAAACTGTTTTGGTGTGGATGGATAGCCTGTCTGGGAACCACTCCAGAGCCCTGGTTTTCCTTTACCTTGAGTGGCAATGAACTTAGGTAGGGAATGCACTGTGTGAACTGCAGTGTACCTGCAGTGGATACTGTGATAGGGAGGAGAATGCCTCATTGCAAGGCTTTCGGGAAGGTTGCAGGGGACTAGGCAATGAAGAGGATGAAGGAAATGTCTTCTGGTAATTGGGACTGAGACTTTTCTTGGGGTGAGGGAGAGAGAGGAGGTGGTTAGTGTTGCTGTTTATGAGGAGAGAGCTGTTTGAGACAGGCCACACAGTGAAGTTATACATATGTATATGATGAATGATAGGATTAAGGAGAAGAGGAATGAAATTGCTTAAAATTAAATGAATAAGTTCTTGGATTGCTGAACAAGTGCTTTTCTTCTGTCATTCTCCTCCTTTCTTCGTTTAGAACTATTACAGTTCATGCCTTGAATCTTTGTCCCCCAACTCCATCAGTAGCTCTTCTCTTCAGTGCCCCTTTTCGCATGAGAGGAGGGAGAGCAGCTTGCTGCTGCGGGAGGAGAGCATCTGTGAATAACTTCTAGTCATGTTCCATTCTGAAAAATCAATACAGCTGGGAGAATTCAGTCTGAGGCAGTATGCTTGTTTTCATCTACAGCTCACATGAAACCTAAAATTTATGTGCATATTTCCCACAAAGACTTCCATCTGTTACCTTAGAATGAGTTCTCATATGTATAAATAAACTTAATTTACATCCGAGAGAACATAAACAATTACGTATAGGCTCAATTACCTATAGACTCTGTAGGTATCTCAAGGGCTGGTTTCTGCATGAATATGATGAACTGTCCAAGAATTAACACTTATGTTAGAGTAACTCTTGTGATCAAGGATCAACTTAGATCAAGCACTTCCCTTTAGCAATATGCTTTTCAGCTTTCATGGAACTGTTTTATTTTAATTCAACCAGTTAAAGTGGCTGAAAGAAAAGATACTTGAAAAGCAAAACTTTTTAAGTGACTTTTGGGATACCTTGATACTATACATATCTACCCAAAGTTTCCAGAAGAGGAAAAATTGCAGCTTTATAGTCAACTGTAGAAAAAAAGAGGTTACACTTGGTTTTGAGTGTAAATTATTATTGATGTTTCCTAAGTATCTTGTTGAAAGTTTTATTGCTGTCACATTTCTAGAACAGAAGACAAACAGAGCAAGACTGAATCAATCCAAATGAACTGTTTATGAAATGAATTACTGGAGAGGTTTTATTTTGTGGCTTAAATTAATAATGACACTTTAAAGAACATCTTAGTAACTGTTGCTTTTGCTGAGATATCTTCCTTGTCTAGGACCTTGGTTGTTAAACTTTGTTTGTCCACAACAGTATGTAGCTAACTCTTCCATTACTGTAGATGTGCTCTTTATGTGTAATTTTGATTGCAGGTGAAGGGGATCCATAGCTTTAAAGGACTGACTATATAACTTCTAAGGAAACTGTTGAGTTTTACAAACTCCAATCCAGTATCACATGTTCTGCATGAAATGTCACTTCTCTTCAGGTATCTTCATCCTACCAAGAACTTGCCTGCAGTTTCCTGAAAGAGTCTCCTGGTGTCCTTCTTTCAAAGATCAGTTACTTCTAACTGATAGCCAGAGGCCCATGATACTTACCTAGCATGTGGGAAAGTGAATTGGGAGCAAACTCTACTTGAGGTTTGGAAATGAGCATCAACTCCAAGCTGAGAGCTTGTAAAGATCTCTCTAGTGCTAAACACTCATTGACCACAAAGTTGGAGCCTCCTTGGAGAGAAAAAGAATTGTGTAGCAGATGGAAGCCCTTGTCTAGGATCAAGGAGGAAATGAATCTTGGTAGGACAGAAAAAGAAAAGCATGTCTATTTCCAGGATTTCCACCTGAGCTGAAGAAACAACAATAGAAAGGCTTCAATAAATCTTTTCTGATGAACTGTTTCACTGGGATCTTCTCACAATCAGATATATTTTCACTGTCACTGAAGGGTTGTGCAGTAATAGTTCTCAAAGCCCCCTGTGTTCCATTTGGATTTCTCAAAGTCCTGTCTATAAAACAAACAAACAAAATATGTTCTTCTCTGTGGTACTTTTAACAACAGTGGGTAGTATTCTCTCAAGTAAAGTCATGGTATAAGCAAGACCCTGTTTTGTGTACTACTCTGACTTCAACTGTGCTTGAGAATCTTGTAACTGTATCAGCTCTATTCAGACAATATCCTCAAAGGCTGTGCTGCAAACAAGTGCACATGCCCATCTGGATTAGAAACTAGTGAATTTTGAAAATTTACTAGGATTGAGAAGTAATGGCCCATTTTGCATGAGGGAACTAGTAATGAAAATTAATGTGCAGTGAATTTGTCAAAAAGCATTAATAAGGAAAGAGTGTGTATGTTGAGAAGCAATTAAACCTGAACTGATGAAGGAAGTTCACTGTGCGAGTGTGAGATCACCTGCCAATTATGCTTATGCAAACAAAATATCCATTGTAGATAAACATTTCATGTCATAGCCATGACCTTGACTCATCTTTTACATCTCATTCTTTTGTGCAAATTACTTCTGAGTTTTATAACTCAGAATTAACTTTGCAATCTTTGTTGAGAGCTAATGGAGAAGCAACAACTAGGTTGCAAAGGTCCCTTTCCAATAACATCACTGAACATGTAGGGTCCTGTTGTATAATGAGTGATCTAGATTAAAGTTGCTGACATAAAAATAAATACACCCAGTGAGAAAATCCCCACAGTTCTCTTACTGGTTCTTCTCACACTTCTGTAATGTATTTTACACCTTCTTGAACAGATGAGTTTGAGCTTTCTCATAGTGTTTTCTTTACTCTATAAAGAAGTGCGAAGTAGCTTCTGCAGAGAAATATGCCAGAGTCAGTAGAGGTTCTTTGATGTGTTCTCAGTCTTCTGAATTTCATGGCTCTACAATAAGAACTGCCATCTGATGCCTATTTTAATAAATAAAAGCTACACATTTTAAATTTCCTGTAATGGTTACTTGTAGATGAAATAAACAAGGAACTGCATAAGGTACCAGTGTTATTTAAACATCCATCAAAACTGCCACCTGGTCCTGCCTAATTTTCTAATGTAGTTAGGAAAAAACCCCAGTAGACTACTGGCCTTGATTCCGTTACATCAGCTGTTGAACCTATGACTGTTCTGATTATTTGTTCCTCAGACCTCTGCAGTTTGTAAGATTTTGCAGTGTAAACTGGTGAAAGTGGCTAGGGAACTGTGTCCATTACCTAAATGACATTTTAAATTAATATTAATTTTAAAAAATTGATACAAAATTAGCAGGATAGGAAATGGCTGTAAACATGTTGTAAATATATTAAAATAATTTTATTTTACAATTTATTTTTCTTTTTTTCCCCTCCATCTAAAAATAGGGAAGCAAGCCACTTAATTCTTATGTGATCACAAAATCCTCATGTTTTGGCTTCAGTGCAAAATTTCAGCATGATCCATTTGGCTACTTGTGCAATGACCAAGGCAAAAGAATTGCTAACAAAGAAAGGCTTGTGTCTATGTAGCAAAGGAACTTGTGAAAGTCTATCTAGGAAAGTGGTTTACATCTTGCCTGTAAATACAAGCTGGATTTTTCTGATATTTTTTTGTTTGCTTCTGCCCTTTGCTCTCTACTTTTAAAAAAGAGCCATGGATCAACCATTAATCTACTTCTGAGTTTTAAAGATAAAAGAATGCTGGGATAATTTTAATGGTACAAGGAAGATGATTTACCTTCCTATTAGATCTGCTGCTAAGGGTAGTTTGTTCTATTAGATCATTTCAGCTGGTGCACATAAAGATATCATTCCTGTCTACAAACCCCACCAGTGATAGTTAACTGACTAAACCATCTTCTATAGCTGCAGTTAAGTAGAGATGTCTCATTCAGACTGAAATTTGCTGGATGCTGTGTATGGATAGAAATATAGTTAGGAATGTGATGGGTAAGTCTCACTTGTCTGATGTTATTCTAAGGAACCTGACTGTACTCAGAGGAACAGCATTATCCAGCATTTTGATGTTTGCAGTACCAGGCATATTGCTGATAAATACTGTATGAGAAAAGGATCTTTTCAGGCTTCTCAACAGCCTTCCTTAATCTGTTCTAGTCTTTACGGCTAGCCTGGCTTTATACTTGCCAATTCATGTATCATAACTTACGAATTCACACTCCCCAAAGAGATGCTGAAGAGTAATAGGTCATCTGATGGACCTAAGTCAGACTCTATGCAGTGTCCATGTAGGCAATGCAGCTACTCAAAATGCTGATGTAAATAGTTTTCTCTCCTGACCCATTTTACCAGAAAATGTGCACATCGTTTCTACTTTGCATTGTGAGTTTAGCTTTTAATTCTGTCACTGTTTAAATGCCAATTATTTCCTTTCAAATTGGAGTCCATAAATAAAGTTTTTCCAAATCAGAAATCGTGGTAAAGTATATTCCCCCAGAGGCTTGGTACAGCGTGAAAATGTGCGAATAATGGATGCATGTGCAATGCACATCTCCCTACCAGATGGCACTGCTCACATTTATAGTGTGTTGTGTAATCACTTTAGAGGAGGACGAACGAATCTGGTTAATGTTAAAATTTCTTTTGTAAATGTTAAAGGATTTTTCCTGTGATGTCTGGTGTTATTTTAATCTTCAGTTTTGCCGCAGCAACCTGAATTAAAAAAAAAGTCAATATTATATGTGGCCAGTGATAGGACAAGGGTGCACACTAGACACAGGACTTTCCACCTCAACGCAAGGACTCACATCTTTATGATGAGGGCGATGGGGTACTGGGGCAGTCAGTCCAGAGAGGCTGTGGAGTCTCCTTCTCTGGAGACTTTTGAAACCCACTTGGATGTGTTCCTGTTCCTGCTTACTAGAGCACCTAGTGACCTGCTCTAAGTGTTCCTGCTTTTGCAGGAGGATTGAACTCTCTGATCTCTGGAGGTCCCTTCCTACTTCTAACATCCTGAGCTACCAGTTGAAGGGCAGACAGCTTCTGATAGTTGAAGCACCAGTTTAGCTATAGATTTTTGACGTATCCGTGAAATAAAGTTTTTTGCCTGTAGAACTACAGTTCACATGAGACAATGCATTAGTATAAGGAATTATTTTGACTGGTTATTAACAGAAAGCTTGTTGAGCTTCTTTAGGTTCCTGCTTCCCTTATAATTCTGTTAGGACACCTATTGAGTGTCCAAGCTGTGGCCTGGCATACTGGTAGTTAGAGTTTAGTTATTTATCTATTTGTAGTGTGCATATTTCCCAGTATGTCAGAAGGTACTGTAGACACTAAGAGATGTTAGGGCTGCCTTAGGATGGTAGCTTAGTGAAACATGCTCCTTCAAATGCGCTTAGCAAATTTAGAAAAAAAATCTTGTGTTTGTTAACGTTATGTTACAAGTGAAGAAAACCAGTAAAGCTGTCTGAGAAAAGATGCTTGCAGAAGTACTGGTTGAGTCATTCTGTACAAGCAGATGCCTTCTCTGCTGAAAATGAAGGCCATTTGTAAGATACAAATTTTCAGAGCTGGGAATTATCAGGCTTCTGCCAAACTTGACCTTGGATAGAGTTCTGTGTACAACTAGCAATCTATTTGCAAATGTATCTGTGTAGGATTCACTCAAGGGCAGGTTACTTTGGATGAAGAATAAAGAAAATCTGACAGGCTTAAGTTGCAAGCGAAAAGGTTTGTGTCTTTAATTTTCTCTGCAGCTCTATCTACTGTCTTCTAGTGGAGCAGAACAGAACTAGATCTTATTTCAACCTGTTTGTGTACGTCTTACAACTTGATACAGTTTTTTGACAAAGATTTTCCTAAAAAAATAAGGAAATATTTTCTTTAGATGAAAGTTCTTTGCTTTTTATATTTTTTTTTTAAAAATTAATCTAAATTATTAATTTAAATGTTTCACATTTGTCTGTGGAGTTTTAAAGATTTCAGCAATGCATTTACTGTGTTTTCCTCTCATTAGACTTGTAATGCATTTTGACTTTCCTTTTCTGTAAATTCTAGTGTCACTGCCACCACTTGTCTGTGATTGAGTCAGAACTGAGATAATCTATTTAAAACTCAAGTAGAAGATTATAATATTTAATATTAGATAGTGTCCATCTGGTTTGAAATCTAAATATAATAGCACTGTGTAGTGCTAGACGAGCTGTCCTGTAATTCTGCCTGCTGCTGAATGTTCAGAGAAGCTGACAGCATCTTTTCAGTTTTCCTCTTCAGATAAGAAAGGAATGTTTTGGCTGCTCTGGTACAAAACCAATGCACAGCAACTATGCATTTATGGTCAACTATGAACTTGTTTCTAAATGGACTGTGTCTTACAGTCAAAAAATGTCTTTGCAACTTTAGTTCTTTTACGTTTCAACCTTACTAATTTTTATCAGGAATTTTCTCTTCCTGTTCTTTCCATCTCAAGAACTGTAAAACAAAATCCCTCTCCTAAACTGGCCAGATATTATACTAAAAGTTGCTTGGTGCATAGTATTTCTTTTAAAAGACTGCTGTTTGGTAGCCCCTTTATTTTCATGGCTAGACACCTTTATTTTTGAACCTAAATTTATTCAGGGTTACCTCATGTACACTGTGACTGTATAAGCAGTGTTCTTAAATTTAGACAGTCTTTACACTTTTGTAAATCTCCTCTTTCATCCCATTCACACAGAAGACAAGAGTGTCTCAGTCTTCACTTTTTTGCTAGGCTAAACCAGCCTGTGTGATGGGTTCTTGATTTATCCTCTTCTTCTATAACCTTTCTCTACAGTAGTGCAGTATCTTTCCTGAATGTGGGAAATAAGAATGTACAAAACAATCTCAGATGATTGTTCAGCAGTGCTTTGTCAACCAGCGCTAACATTTCTGTAGCTGTACTGCAGACGCTAACTGATGCATCCTGAAGTGAACTTTCTATCTCAGGATCATGTTACATCATGGTGAGTGATTAATGCAATTCATGCCAGGCTATACATCTTGGGGGATAAAGTGGCATGATATTGGCAGTGATATGAATGTGAAGTACCTTAATATTCTTTACCTTATCTATAAAGACATACAGTATCTATTTCTGCAGTAAATGTTATCTACCAGTAGTTTTTTTTACTCCTTTAAAAGCATGATTTTTCAAGGTTAGTGTTGAATGCACAACTCTTCTTTGAAGTCAACAGATTCTACAGGAAAATGCTCACTGTAAGAGGCTCTGATTTATTTTATTTGCAGGGAGCAAGTAGGAACCCGGTTCTGCTTTAGGTTGTCCTCCTTTCCCTCTACATTTACAGCCAACTCCCATCCTTAAATTGTAAAACCCAAGATAACACTTTTCAGTGCATTTAGAGTGATATTCAGAAAACTCAGTGCTTAAAGGTTAACTGAAATACTTCATGATAGCTTCATGGTTCTAGCTGGACAGGTAGAATAAGATGGGGATTTAAAAGCTCTAACAATTTAAGAGTAATGAAAGTTTATCTGTTTCTCATTATAGCTTCTGAGAAATTTCTTGGAAATACTTTTCCACAGGGTCTGTGGGCTTGTGCCAGGGGGATTAGGCAAGGCAATAAAATCAGCAGTAGTGTTTCTGTCCTCTCTTTTCTAAGACTTCATGTTATCAAAATAACCCTAGTTAAGGTATATAAAAAAGAATGGGCAATTTAATTCATTAGAGAAATAATGGTGTGTTTTTGAAAGTGATCTAAAAATAATTAAAACTTTATCAATTTTAATGTGCTTATCAAGAGAATGTGCACTTGAAAGTGGAATGTAATTCATTAGAGAGGAATCATGCTGACCATTTTGATTCTCAAATATTGACACAAAAATAGAAATTGCAATAAAAGCAAAATGATGACAACCCTGATAAAAACTTTGCATTGTTGCAACTTATGACTTTTTAATATACCAATTTCTTCTGTAAGAGAAATTTTGAGATTTAAAGTAAAATAATAAATAAGATAATAAAAAATTATATAACAGTGTAAAGATTACAAAGAAGAAATAATAAAAACCTGGATATAACTGATTTAATAAGCTGATATTAATATGTACAGACAAGATATTAATATGTACAGACAATTAATGGTACAGACAAGATCTGTGAAATTAAACAGCCATTAACACCAAATTAACCTTTACATTAATAAGTATCTCTTTTTGGTCAAACTCTGTAGTTGGCAGTCAAAACGCTGCTAATGAATGTTTACTGAGAGTGGGGCTATCTATCATGGAGCAGTTCTGCAAGAGCCAAGATCAGTTTTCCTTGATCTTCCCTGCACTTTGCCAGTCTCCTAACAACTGAAATTATATCTATCATTCTATTTGTCTGTATTTTGGTAATTGCACTGCTTGCTGAACTTTGTTCTCAATCTGTAATTAGCTATTTTTAAGTAGAAAAATGAGCTACTATTCTAGTCTACTCAAGATTTGTAATGGACTAAATTTGGATCTTCCAGGAGTCAGTATGTCTGTCTGTGTTTTAGCCTCATTTATAACTTCATGGAAGACTGATCTTTGCTTTGTACTTCATGGCCCATTGTGCTCCCATAAGGTTAAATGTAACCTGCTTTGTATAACTGGTTTATAGGTCTAAATCACATTTGTTTTTCTAATGGTTAACTTACAACTTTCAGACATACTCCTTCCTGTACTTACAGCATATGGGTTTCAGACTAAAAAGTTCACAATTATATCAAATGCAATAAATCCAGCAATCAGACCATGCAAAATATGATCGATGTGTGGGCAATGTAGCCAGACTGTCTAGAATGCAAAGTGATTTAGAGAGAATAGCAGGACCTTGGACGCAAAAGACTGTACCATAACTTTTAATTGAGCTTTCAGATGCAAAAATTATTTTTTTTTTTGCTTTCCCTTTCCTTTTCAGCAGAGAGATCAAAGAATTGTGTTGGTATTAGAATAAGAGGTAGCATGTTTAGAGGAAACACTTCACAGCTGCACAAGAAGAGTAGGTTACATGCACTAGTTCTATTAGTAACAGCACCATGCTGGGTTTTTATATGGCCCTGGATGTTTGTGATAATTTATACTTAATCTGTGATAATTTATACCTAAGTTTCAGATACTGAGAAGGATAATTGTTGTAATGGATTTTCTCTTGTGACAGTATGATAAAGTTCTCCCCAGTTCAGGAGGGACAGGGACCTGCTGGAAAGAGTGCAGCAGAGAGCCACTGGGATGGCTGGGGGACCTGAAATTTCCCCTATGAAGAGAGACTGAGAGCCCTGGGGCTGTTTAGTCTGCAGAAGACTAAGATTAGATGTGATCGGTGTGTACAAATATCTAAGGGGCTGGTGAATGGGACCAATCTCTTTTTGCTGCTCAGCATCAATAAGACAAGGAGCAACAACTACAAATTGGAACACAGAAGGTTTCACCTCAACAGGAGGAGAAACATCTTTACAGTGAGGGTGACAGAGCCCTGGACCAGGCTGCCCAGAGAGGTTGTGGAGTCTCCTCCTCTGGCGACTTTCAAAATCCACCTGGATGCATTCCTGTGCAAACTACCCTAGGAGATCTAGCCTTGGCAGGGGGGCTGGGCTTGATGATCTCTGGAGGTCCCTTCCAACCTCTAATGTTTTGTGATTCTGTGATTTGTGATACTGTTAATTTCACACTTTCTCTGCTCAAGATTTTACATAGAGTCATTAAGGTTGGAAAAGAGTTTTAAGGTCATCAAGATCTGTATAACAGAATCTTCACTGAGTTTTGTCCTTTAGAATATTACAAAATGCCTTTGCTAATACAGTAATCTAGCAGCAATAAAAATTGAAGTCACAAGGAAAATCATACCCTAAGAAAGTGACAGTTTCCTGGAGAAATAGTTCACCAATTCAGAAACTTGAAGTTTTGCAGTTTTGATGAGCTCTTGTTCACATGACAGGAACGTCTTGAAGCAGCAGAAGAAAGAGCTTGGCGCCATTTGTTCTTTCTTCCAGACAGTGCAGGTGACAATATAGGTTGCATCTGTTTATATGGACATGTGATGCTGACTAGTGATGACTCTTTCAAGTCTGGCATATGTGTCAAAGTGATGAAGTACTGAACAAGGCCAAACCATTTGAGGACCTTGGTATAACCTGGAATAAGTCGTAGAATATTTTGTTTCTTGGCCTGTGATAGATCTACTGTGCAGGTCTGCACCTCAGTCAGCATTACCAAAGCGTGAGAGAGATCCAAGAACAGAACAGTGGAAAATTAGCCTCCCTACAAGGCTACAGGCAAAGCAATTTCAATGGAAAAGCAACTAGATCAGCTAGGATGAATGAGGGCAAAGTGGGGCGGGAGTGCAAGTCATGCTGCATATTGCGTGAGGGGTCAGGTCGTTGTGAGGAGCTTCTTCCCTTCCTCTGCTGCAGGCCGACATGTGTCTGTTGGCTCTGAACTGGCTACTAAATGTTAGGCATGCTGCAGTCCCTAGCCCAGTGCCAAACCTTCTGAAAGGGGGACTGGGATGAGGGCACAACCAAATGTTGCTGGAAAATGTGTGTGTAAAGAATATCTACATGTATGCACTGCTAGTTAAGAAAGCATGGCGTGATGACATGACACCAAGAAATGTGACCGTGTTCTTCAGAACTTCCCACTATGTGCCGCCAGCTTTACAGAGGGAATATCCAAGTCAACCTGAGGCAGAGAAATCAAGAGTCATGAGTTTCCAGCTCAGTGGAGCATATTTCACCTCTTCCCCAAGGGGAAGTGTAGAACATTGCCTTATAATTCAGGTGTGTAAATGAGAAGCACTCTGGATGCGTTACATCCGTCTTCTCATGGCTGCCGCTTACTTATAGAAGCATTTTTTTCAATCATAATATTTATTCTGTGCTCACTGTTAGTGTTGAAGTGGTTCTGATTCATTTGCAGCTGGCTTAAATATCGAGTAAGAAGTTTAGGTTACAACATGCTCATTTACGGAGTTTCACACATTGCAGGACCAGGACTATCAGTGTATAAAAGATATTTGTGGAAGAGAGTATCTCACCTATGGATGTATGAGGTATTTCTTTAGAACTCTGCAGTGCTCAGTTAATGAAAGTACCTGATTTATTTGATAACAAAATACTGTTGGTTTATAAAGAATCCTGTACAGTGTATCAAATGTGAGTTTTGATTCAAGTTAAAATGACAACGCTGTCCTACCCTTTTATTCATTAGATACTTTGAGGAAATATCTTCTGGCACGTACACCTCAGAACAAATGTATTGTACTGTATTATTGACAGTCTAACAACCCTGTATAAATCAATGTTTTCTGCAGTACAGCTGTTAGCCTAATTTGCCCTAGTAAGGTGCCCATGGACTGAGTCCTGGTGATTCCCTATTCTGTTCTCCCAACATGGCTTTTGTCAGTTGTTTCACTATTTTGATACCACTGCACCCTGAACCATAGAGCATTCGTGGAGATGTGTGGGGGTATTTGAAGGGTTTGCTGGATCAGTGAAACAAAATCACAGAACAGTAGAGGTTTTGGGGAAACTTCTGGTTGTCTGGTTCAACCTCACCCTGCTCCAGCTGAGACACCTAAAGCACATTGTCCAGGGCCGAGTACAGGCAGCTTTTGATTATGTCAAGAATGGGGACTCCACAACCACTCTGGGAGACCTGTGCCAGTGCTCAGTCATCCTCACAGTGGAAAAAAATGTTTCCAGGTGTTTAGAGGGAAATTTCTGTGTTACATTATGTGCCCATCTCCACTGGTCCTGTCACTGGGTGTCACTGAAGGAAGCCCGGCTCCATTTTGTTTGCACTCTTGCTTCAGGTATTTATGTGCATTAATAAGAAATGATTGGCAAGAGAAGTGGAAGGGCAGAGAAATCTGGCTACTGGTGTCATATCACTTGGCAGCTAATACAGATTTGGTGTGAGAAAGTCTTCTGCATTTCTGTGATATAAACATTGACTGCCTTAAGGTCTTTCTCAGTTTATCTTAGTATTTGATACATAAATATGGGAACAGTTTCCTTAGATTTTAACATAAGAATTGAAGGTATTTTTGTTTTCACTGTTCTGTTTACATTGAGATTATGGTGATCAAGTGTTACACTGTCCTAGTTTTTTTTTTCGGAGCATTTTCAAGGATGATGTGCTTTCAGTGAGAGACAGCAAAACAAAGCGAGGATTGAAATATGGTGACTGCTGCAAAGCCATTTACGTAAGGGAAAAATCATACAACTGAGTGCAATATTAACCAAGGAATGAATCCCCTGTGCCTGGAAGAAGACATCTGCATTCACTTCCTAATGTGACCTGAACCAAGTTTTTGTCTTTCAGGCAGAATTTTTCTTTGAAAATGTTTTTTTTTAGACAGCAGGAATGTAAATACAGTGAAGTGCAGGTGACTTTGAATAAGAATCTTTCAAGTCCTAGGCATACTTGCTTATTTAGATGTTTACTTTTGAGATTTTTTTTTTTTAAATACATTTTCCATTTGAATTTTGGAGACCCTTAAACAGGGTGGAAACCTTTTCTAGAACTCTGTGTCCAACACAGAAATTTAGATGTAACTGATTTGTGCAGTGGTGTCGGCTGGATCTCATTTGCATATCCTGTGCCAAAAAGTGAAGAATTGGAATGCCACAGGGATAGGTTTCTAACTTAAAAGTTTATGCTATAGAGCATGAAATTAAAAAGACTGGGAAAAAGATTTTGCTAATAACTCAATCTAAGTATTTATTTTAATGGTAATCTTGCAAGTACTTGAAAGTAAAAGTTCTGGGTAATGCTGACATAGTCTCTGAGAAAAAATAATGTAGTAACAGCTTTTTAAAAATAGCTTGGATCATTGAATTCCTCTCTGACCAACTCACTCCAGCAGGCTCTGCAGGATATTTCTGGTAAAGACAGTCTGCATATATGTATTTATTAATAGGAACATTAAATAAAATGCTACTTCCTTTGTTTGACTCCAGGAGGACTTCTTTTTAGGATGGTGAAAAATTATCCTAATATAGCATCTAAACTTCCCCCCCTTCTGCCTGTCTTCATGTGCAAGTCATGGAGTCATAGAATGGCTAAGGTTGGAAGGGACCTTAGAGATCATCTACTCCAAGCTCCCTAACATGGGCAGGGATGCCACTCAGCTGCTCAAGGCCTCATCCAACCTGGCCTTGAACACTTTCAGGGAGAAGGCATCCACAACCTCCCTGGGCAGCTTATTCTGGAGGCATACCACACTTGTTCTGAAGAACTTCTTCCTAAGATCCAGTCTAAACCTGCTCTCCCTTATCTTAAAATCATTTGCACTAGTCCCCATTGCTAGAGACCCTTATGAAAAGTCCCCCTCCAGCTTTCCTGTAGGAGCCCTTTCAGATAATGGAAGACAACTAAGGTCCCTCCAGAGCCTTCTCTTCTTTAGCCTGAGCAACCACGGCTCCCTCAGCCTATCCTCATAGCAGAGGTGTTCCATCCCTTGAATCATCTTTATGACCCTCCTCTGGACTTGCTCAAAGAGCTCTATGCCCTTCTTATGATGGGGACACCAGAACTGGGCACAGTGTTTAAGGTGGGGGTCTGACAAAAGCAGAGTAAAGGGGAGGAATTTGCTCCCTTGACCTGCTGGCCGCTCAATGCAGCCTAGGATGCAATTTGCCTTCTGGGCTGCATGAGTGTGTTGGTGTTTCTTAAATTCTAGAAATCCATGAGTTCTGGACATATCTAACATTTTTTAATAATTTGGAATATGTAAATAATCCAAATCCCAAACAAAAATCTAATTTTTTGGAAAGAAGTACATAGTATAGTAGGAACTTGGCGACTGAAGTGTGTATGAGAGTACTCGATTAGTGAAACATAAAGAAAACCTCATAATCTACTGCAAGACTAATTCAGGGTTCTAAAGGCTTATTATTTATTAGTTTTAATATGATTCCAATGAAATCAACAGTGAAGGATTTATATTTCTTTTCATTTATTACAGAAATGCTTTTTCCTTATTTTATTGATGAATATACTGTTTGAAATAATTTTTCTCTGGTTAGCCAGGACTGTTTTGCTTGACAGGAGGATGTGGTTTTGCAGTGGAAGGATGTACTTTTATGTGGTTGTTCAGAGAAGCTCCATTCCCTTCTCAAGTGTAGTACATGAAACACACAGAGATCTGAAAAGCAGTTAATTGAATTTTAGTTCCCCCTTAACCTTTTTATTAACTGCAGAGGTATAAAAGCATTTCTTTAATATATTCCTCATAATTCAATTTCTTTAGCCATTTAAGTAATTTTCTCTTCTTAATGTGTCCTTCTTTTGTCTGCCACATCTGCCACTGAGTTTTGAAATGGCAGACTGTTTTGCAGGTGAAATTTTAGCAATGCCTCACAGAGATTGTCTTGATTTGTGCCATGTCTATAAAAGTGGCATCAAATGATAACAGCTTGGTGCTTTCTTTTGTACCTGGTTGAAAAACAGAAAGATGTTTAAACAAGACCTTTTCACTGTCATTAATATTCGGATAATTCATTTTTAACATGTTCATTGATAGTTTTCTGATGTGCCACTGTTCATAACGGCTTACAATTTGCAAAGGGTCTAGAGAAATGGTCTGTCATGGGCTGTTGTGGCACTATTCCTCTCTGAAGAAACAAAAGAAGCCTGTAAGGAATGAAAAGGAGGGAGCAGGACTGTTTTTTTTCCCTCTCATGTTGTGCAAGATAACCGTCAGCCATCACTGCCTGTAGATAAGCTTTCTTTGGAAGACCTTCGCTGCTTCCCAGTTTGGCTTTTTTTTTGTATTGCCTCTATTCCCTCCACCTTTGTCCCTCATGCTTTTGAGTGTCCTCTATAGTTTGATTTGTAAGTAATCATGAATCAAGAGCTTAGCATTCAACTAGCAGAGAAATACAGAAAGTGTTGAAGACTGAAAGGTTTTGCAGCTCTTTAACCTGCCCCAGCAATTTGGTGATACAATTTTTGTATTAGAAGAGCGAACAGTAGGAGCAGACATGTCCTCATATTGTTCTGGATCTGTTGCCTGCCTGGGCAGTAAAGGTGGATGATTAAGCCTCAGCCACAGCAGTAACTTGTGACTCTCTGCCGCCCATTAATACGCAGTGCATGCTCTCAGTGATGAAATATGGAAACATTTTGATGGTACTTAGGAACAGAACATAGCAATAAAATTTACTTTCCACTGTGGTTTACTGCTGTCTCTTGAGCAGCATATGCTAGTGCTTTGCTTCTTTCCTTCATCACTGCCTGTGTTGGATGTCACAGGCAGTTGTCACAGGTAAATCTGCAGATGCTTTGCTTAGCTTTGATCCAATTTGTTTAATTTGTAGGTTCCCCATGACTTCCTGCTTCTCCCCTAACTGCGAGACACAGCAATATTAGAGCCAGATGAAAACACTACGCAGCTCATTTTTTACTAAATTACCCCAAGCATATAATTATAGCTGTTAGTAAAGTCCCCTCTGTCTTTTCAGTATTCTTCAAGAAGAAGTTAGTAGCTAGACAGAAGTTATTAGCTGGACAGTTAGACAAGTCATTCACTTAATAAAATCTCTTCATGTGACCAAGATGGACTTCATCATATGCAATAAAGCATCTTGGCTGGGTAAAAGATAGGCTTAATGAGACTGTTGTTTGGAGTTCAGAACTGGAGAAGAGCAACTCTTATTTTGCAGTTTTTCTAGGTACCTCTTTGCAGTGTACTCATCCATGTTAGTAGTGAGAAAATTCATAAACACTGTTAGAGAGCATTCAGGATGTTACAGAAAACATCTTTCCAGAAGTTGACCTTGTTCCAGGGATGTGGTTACTTCTCTACTTCATAGTCTGGAATCTAAAGGTTGTCTTTTGGTTTTGGATTAACTTTGTGGTTGTGTGTGTGTGTTTTGTTGTTGTTTAATTAATTAATTAATTAATTATTTAAATTCCAGGTTTAGGTTAATTTCGTTCAAGTGCCAAATGTAGAATACTTAAAAGAATTAAATACACAAACCAGGAAACATGGCTTTAAAAGCAATATTTACCTTTCCTTAAGGTTGATTCCATGCTTTAGTGGGATGCTTCTCACTCTTGGCTTGGGTGACAGACCACATGGCTGTGTCAAGAGTTCAGCATTTTTTAGAATTCTTCTCCCAAGGAAAAGACCATTCTGTGCCCCAGGAAAACTCTATGTAGCATTGCAGAGAAAACTGAGAAGCCATGGGAATAACTTCAGATCAAGGCATTTACATTGCATTGTATTATTTTCAACACTGTCTCCATGATGACTTAACTGGTTTATTGCTCTTAATTATTATGCCAAATCTGTAAGCTGTGAGTATTGTGCCGGACTTGTGAAGTGTGCGCTTGTGGCGTGCTTCTTGGGTAATTGAAAGATTTGAAAGTGTTGCAGATGTTACTTGGGTGGAAAACTGGGCACTTTCTTTTATATCTGTATCTCCCCCCTGCAGCCTGCTTCAAAAGAATTTCAGAGTTTTCTACTGAAGCAGATTCTTGCAAACTCTTAGCACTTCTTGTGTGTCTTTTCAAGAGATGTTAGAGAGTGGGCAATTATCTTCTGACGCATATTTATATAGGTACTAGCTCTTGCTGCATGCATGCTAGTATATATTAGTTCTTTTTTTATAGACTGGTGATCTGAAATAGAAGTGTCTGGCAAAGAGAAACGTCTTAAGGGACTTGAGTATCTTGGCAGAATGCAAAATATTCCATGATATATATTCACCTACATAACCAATGACCCTCCTACACATTCTCTTTCAAGTAGCTTGTGCAAGAACAAAGAATCTGAGCTTTGACACTACTCCAAGTGAATCTCCATGACAGCTTCTTTCTCACACTGGTCTATTCCCACCAGTATGAACCAATGTCACACGATTCTGCTGTATCATAGAATCATAGTGTCATAGAATGGTAAGGTTAGAAGGGACTTAAAAGATCACCTAGTTCCAACCCCCTGCCATAGGCAGGGACACCTCCCACTAGTACAGGTTACTCAAGGTCTTGTCCTACCTGGCCTTGAACACCTCCAGAGTAGGAACATCCACAACCTCCATGGGCAGCCTGTTCCAGTGCCTCACCACCCTCACTGTGAAGAATTTCCTCCTAACATCCAGTCTAAATCTGCCCTCTACTAGTTTAAACCCATTACCCCTTGTCCTGTCATTAGAAGACCTTGTAAATAATCCCTGCCCAGCCTTCCTGTAGACCCCCTTCAGATATTGGAAGGCTACTATCAGGTCTCCTCAAAGCCTTCTCTTCTCCAGGCTGATAGAGCCCCAACTCTCTCAGTCTGTCCTCGTAGCAGAGCTGCTCCAGCCCTCTGAGCATCTTCATGGCCCTCCTCTGGACCCACTCCAACAGTTCCATGTCCTTCCTGTGCTGAGGGCTCCAGAACTGCACACGGTACTCCAGGTGGGGTCTGAGGAGAGCAGAGCAAAGGGGCAGAATCCCCTTCCCTTGCCCTGCTCGCCACGCTTCTCTTGATGCAGCCCAGGAGTCGGTTGTTGTCTGGGCTGCATGTACACACTGCAGGCTCATGTTGAACTTTTCATCAACCCACAACCCCAGGTCCTTTTCCTCAGGGCTGGTTTCCAGCTGACCCTAAGTGCAGGCAACCAGACAGAAGAAGAAGGGAAATATGTTGCAAAACTCTGATGGTGCGTAAAGGAACTTGCAGGTGGAGGATAAATTATACTAATGATTGATTTTATAATTCAGTTTGGAAATATCCTTGTTCAGGTTCTGCTTCTGACAAATTAACTTGTCTCTATAATAATGACTTTCTTATTCTCCTTCTACTCTTTGCCTCTTTTCCAGGGCTTGCCACTGTTTCTCTTTTCTTTAAAGAGAAAGAAATCACAAATTTTAATGATTTTCTTCTGACCTTTCCAGCTCAACTCTTGAGAAACTCTGTATTTTGATGTGCTTATTCAACCACGTCTCTAAACAGCCTTATGCCTTAGAAGAAATGTATTGTCTAATTACATCTATGTGCCATAGGCAGTTGAGGGTATTTATTTGGGTGCATAATTGGCCAAAATATTTTTGAAAGCATCCTTTATCTCTTGTGCTACTCTTCACTAGAACAAGGAAAAGAAGAAACCTGAATGTCATCAGTAAGTGAATAAGTCATTAAAACAATAAAACTCCTTTCATTTATGAAATATCTGACTCAGTTAAGTGTCTGCTTTTATAGCAAAGCATACCATACCATACTGCTTGTAGTATGTATACAAACCACACGCAGTTTTCTTGCCACAAAAAGTATGAACAAAGTCTTTTCAAAGTATCTTTTTGTTTCCCTGTAATGCTGATCTCTCAGACATTTGAACTCTATACAAAGTTGAATGCATGCATCCAAGTAATGCTGATATACAAGGATGCAAGGATTATCTAAAACTGTTGGAAACATTGAAATAAGGACTATGTTTAAACTGAAATTAATTAAATTAATTCCAGAAATATCAGGAGAACAACAAACTATCCTGAACCAACTTTGACAGCATCTAGAATGCCAAGTAATATTATCAATAGCCAGATCAGTTTCCTAACAGATGCACTGTAAGTGTTGGTGCAGCAAACCCCATTGTGAATCCTGCAGCTGGGAAAGCAGACTTAGTCTGAAAATCTTGCAATTACTTAGGAGATCCAATATTAGTAAAATTATATATGCTAAATAAAAACCTGTTTCTATCCAGACTAGTAATTCCTTCTTTTTCATAGGAAATATCATATTTTTGCTTTTCTCACATCAAACACTGTTTCCATCACAGTTCCTAGTCATAGGGGAATGAATATCTTCCTGCAGTTCAGCTGGAGGTGGAGTGCTGTGTATTTTGTAACTCTTAAGAGTGATTTCCACACTCAGATATAGGGCAAGAAATGGTATAAATGTAAATCAGAAGCTAGACTTCTAGTTTTTATCTGCCGTGTATGTGCACATATAGCACAAACCCCTGGAGTGTGGCACTGGTCAGACAGTGCTGATTTTAGACTAGAACTGAATAGGCTATTTCATTTGGGAGGGACCTACAGCAATTGTCTAGTCCAACTGCCTGACCATTTCAGGACTGACCAAGCTAATGCATGTCATTAAGGGCATTGTCCAAATGCTGAAGTGCTGACAGGCTTGGGACATCAACCATCTTCTAGAAGCCTGTTCTAGCGTTAGACAACCCTCTCAGTAAAGAAATGCTTCCTAAGGTCCTGTTAAACTCCTGCTTTGAGCCCTTTCCACATGTCATGTCACTGCATACCAGGGAGAGGAGCTCAACACGCCCCTTTCTCAGCAAGCGGTAGAGAGCAGTGATGTTGCCCCTCTACCTCCTTTTCTACAAACCAGACAAGTCCAAAGTCCTTTGCTTCTCCTTGGGACATTCCCTTCAAACTTTTCACCAGATTTGTTGCCCTCCTCAGGAGGCACTTAAGGACCTGCACATCCTTCTTGAATTGTGGAGCCCACAACTGCACACAGTACTCCAGATGAGACCACACCAGCACAGCATGTAGTGGGACAGCCACCTCTTTTGACCATCTGTTTATACTGTGATTGATGCACCCCATGGGGCATGGTTTGCATTCTTGGGAGCTGGTAAAACTACTGGCTCATACTGAACCTGCTGTTGGCCAGCACCCCCACATCCCTTTCTACAGGGTGCTTCTGGTTGTCTACCTTCAGTGAAACAGTATGATTAATGTCTGACTGATCTGCTAAGAACTGGCTTTTCTCATTTGTCCAGGCACAGGCACTCACCCTCTATGTTAGCTGCAGCTTTGTTGCCTGTGGATTTTTTTCTACTGTTTGTTGACCTTGAATGAGAATTGTGCTTCTGCTGTCATCACGAATAGATTTGAAGCAATACATACAACCTTTTCATCTGTGTACTTGACCACAGGCAGATGTTTCTTCAGTGTAAACTTTAGTGACCTCACCAGGTCTCTGTCTTTTTAAATTCTGTTTACAGTTGATTCCTTTGGTCTGTATTAATGTTCTCTGTACCAAAAGAATAGTAGGATCGAATTATTCAATAGCTGCAGTTAACTTGTCTTATATAAACAGATGGGAACTGCACAAAGGACTGTACAAAGTGTTGCACAAATAATACAAAAGGTGGAAAAAGAACGAAACCTCTGGACGCTTCTTCCTTTGAGTAAACCTCTAAATACCTCACTAAAATTTAATCTGCTGGCCAGACAAACAGAATCTACTACAGGAGTAATTATCACAACATTCTTGCTCTAAAGCCACCACAGATATTACTTTGCCTCGTACTATCAGGATTTAAGCTGTATGTATTTTAAAAGACTCAAGTAGAGGTGAGCAGATGGAATCTTTGACAAAACAGGAATTTAATAACAACGTGAGTTTGTTTTTAATGTCACCAGCCACTGTGCCAAGTCCTATGGTTTTGTTACCTACGTATCAACCACTGCAAAAGATTACTCTCTAAATGCAGAATTAGTTCAGATCATTTGTAGCCTGGCCAGACATCCACCTGTGGCAAAATATAGATATTTGATTCAATAAAGAATCCTTTATTCTGATCATTTATGTTGTTGCTTTCCTCTTGGAAGGAGTTTTGCTTTTGAAATGTAGGTTTCCATGTAAGGCTGCAGCAGATTTCCTGTTCAGAGTAGTGCTGTGATCTACCACTAGTAGAAATGATGCTATTGGGATTTTTTGAATGTAAATTTTCTGCAAGCTCTCTTAGAAGACCAAAACTACTGGTCACACTGTGTTTGATTTTCTACAAATGTAGTGATAGAGTTGTAACTGTATGGTTTCTTAAAAAAAAAATAAATGTTGCTATTGTATATGCTTAACTATGATTGTATTTTGTATTGTTGACTTCAGATCTTTAAAATCATGCCTTCAGAGAAGACATCAAGGTTTGTCCTCAGGTTTATCACTTGACAGAGGTGAGAGAGACCTTTCTATTGATGTAATGGTTTGTTTGTCTAGGGGAAAATGAAAGGGATGAGATAAAAGAAGGCAGGGAGGGAAAAGAGCAGAGCATTCATTGGATCTAAAACCAAAGCTCTGCTAATTGGAGATTTCTTCTGATGTGAGCATGAGCAAGTCATTTAACTGTGATGTATAAACTTAGTTGTAGGAGTCCCAGCTTTGGCAGCACATCTTAACTTGCTGAATCTGTTGCTCAGTGAGCATTTTGCACAGAGGAGGCTGAAAGAAATCTACTTCATTCTGTGTTCATGTCTCACAGATCAGAATTGTGGATCATGAACTTCTGTACCACCTTTTGGACAGGTCTGGCTAGTTCAGGAGACCACCTTTTATCAGGGAGCACTCTTCTGTTGGCTTTAAAAATGACTTATAAAGATTCAAATGCTGGACATAGATTTGAGGATTATTATATTGAGACTGGAAATACGATTCTTAATGCAAAACACAAATACCATTGCCAAAAAGCAAAAACCATTGCAATAACTGAAGTAGTAGAACAGTAGCATTCATGTAGTGAGAGAAATTACAGAGCTTTCACTCCCAAAATTCAGAACACATTTCTAAAGCACTATTAAGTTTATAACAAGAATAGATAAATGACTAAATGTGTAATGTTAGAAAAAATTATCTAATACAGACTCTTAAAATACCCATAATTAGGCTACCATTTTCAATGTCTTTTTTAATCCATAAATCTTATCTTGCTAAAATTGGAGTGTCTGGGATGTTTGCCCAGGCCACCTGGAAATCCTTGGTACATCCACTGAATCGTGCAGACGACCTGTTCCTATACAGTAAATTCATCACACTCTGATGTGTTAGATTTCATGTCCAGATTGGTAACCTGTGTACCATATGTATAAGTGTGTCTGGGAAATTCTAGAAAACAACATGGTCTCTATGTTGAAAACATGCTGTAAAAAGCTCAGAGGATATTATTATACCTTTTTGCTAAAATGGGAGATGACAGTGTCTTTCATTTCAAAGCTAAGGTTGCACAGGAGTTGTTTTTCTGCCTACTCTCAGTTCATTCTTACATTTTCTGAGAAGTGTTAAAGACCTGTTCAAACTGTGCAGATAAAAATGCAGAAGAACTGTTACACAAACTAAATGCGCTACAGAACTCTATAGTCTATTACCATTATGTTAAAAAGTACCTTTAAGTCTTTTATTTTCAATGAATTCCAAGATGTTGGAAGTATCTTAAAAGTTAACACAAAAAATAAGGGTGAATTTTATGCAAGCAAATGTTGGGGAAAATACAACAGTTGTTAATATGAAGCACTTCTAACCACCTTGAAAGATGGAGGTTTTGTTTTGTGTTTTTGTGTGTTGTGTTTTTTTTCCCCCCCTTTTTATGACAGAAAGATAGAGAACTTGGTTATCTCAGAAAAAAGAAATGATTATACAGGCATGATCAGAGATGAGGGAGCACCCAAGGGACAACCTCACAAGCTTTTGCTCAGTCAACCCTGCAATGAAGTGCAACCTTGTGGAAGTAAAGACACCCGAGAGGCAGAGGCAAGGCACATCTCAAACTTGGAAGTCTCTGAGTCTGTAGGTGCAGCTTCATGCTAAAATTCTTAAACATTACCCAAGATGCAACCTGCATTTTGTTGCTGAACTTGCCAAAGCATGTAAATTGTAAGTGAAATCAAATTGCATTTTTATTACAGCACAACCATGAAAATACATACAACACAGGAACCTGAGTTTCATTGCTGTGGTCACTAGTCTGAGCTTATGGTAGCTCTAACAGTGCGCTGAAATTATTCTGGGAAGTAAAAAGCTAAAAGGTTGCTTATGGAAGATGTCACGTATTTGATTTGAGTATTTCCTTTATCTCTTAGAATGAATTCTCACTAATATTTAAGGAGCTGCAAACTAGTCTTTTTTTTCTTTTCTTTTTTTTTTTGGTTAATGTTTCACATACACCATGTCAAACTTTTCTGATCAGAAAAACCATTAAAACTGCCTCTACTTAAATAAATAAGACTAGTGCATTGATACCACCTAATATGAGAAAGATTTGTTGAAATGTGATGGATACCAGCAAGTTTATTTTTATGTTTTTCAGGGAAAAGGGCAACATGAGTGTGACAATAACTTAAAGAAGTAATGGTCCAGTGATTCCTAGTGGGATCACTGTATGTGCTGCCAGTGTTAGTCTGATAGCTGTGGAGAACACAAAAGCTGTTCGCTCACTGCAGTGAAACCAATGAATCTGCTTCTTTCTATGCAGACAGTGGTCCTAAAGTGAGTCTTCTGCTTAGGTGTGCCTATATGTGTGCACATCTTGAAGGAGTTTACAGAAAAGTGAGAAGCATTTGGTCTCAGTGAGCTGATTAGTCATGATTCCACAGTCAGGGGGAGGACTGAGACACATCAAACTCTCAGACAAAGAGGGAGCACAGTCATCATGTTGCAGTGATGTTCAGATATTTGGTTGTGACTGAGCAATTTTAGAAGTTTTACAGTGGATGTCATGGTGAATCCAGCAGTCAGCCTCAAATGGCATTTAAGTAGCCAGCTCCTCAGTAAACCAGCCATGACATTACCCAGGGAGCTACAGAGGCTATTGTACATCTGGCGTCCCTCATGTGCCGAGGGAATGGAGCACCTCGTGCTGTTGCATACTCATCTGATTGTGCATTGGTGCATTAACCATTTTTGTGTAGACTTATCTCTGCAGGCAGATGACAGTTCAGAGAATTCACTCATTACTTGTTGCTGATAGATAGTTTCCTGAATAAAGGAATATTTAAATTCATATTTAAAAAAATAAATTGCAGGTTGGTCTTTGCTACCTGCTTGAGATGTAGCTGGCTATATGTTGTGTATAGGTTTGGGATTTTGGAAATGTTTAATAGTACACTTGCATTTTATAATTTTTTTTCTGTTCCTGGATTCCAAAATGTCATTGGAAATAAAAGTGGTGCTCAGGAAGCAGATCAGAAATAATGTTTGGTCCAGACATTATACATAACTGTTACATGGTTCTTCTGTTCCATACCCTCAGCAAAAAGACCTGTTTTTGTAGTGTTTTTCAAAAGTGCAGTCTGACATACACATGAGGAAAAAAGATTTGACTTTGTGTTGTAATGCTGGTAGTAACTATTTAAATTCCTGTATTTAGAGCCTTTTAAAGGTTAAGAAAGATTGCACACATGCTTGTGTGGAGGAGTTGGTGTTTGCTCTGAGGGATGAACTGCCAAAGGGCATCCTTTGCAGTAAGATTGAACAAATGGATATGATAAGGGCTGGCATACTTTTACCAGTGGTTTGTATAGTTAGATTTATCCTTTTGTTGCTTCACTGGAACTGGAGAATGTATGAAAGAGGAAAAACTGCTTCTGATTGGGCTGAATATATAAAACCATGCCTGAGTGGTTTACATTAGACATTCTTATATGCATGTAAAAACAAAAGGAAGAGTTGAATGAAGCCAATTAAAAAAAACCAAAAACAAAACAACCTGAATAATTTTTTACCCAAAAGTTTATTCTAGCAATATCTGTTTCATATGTAACTAGTTACAAAATTAGCAGGAAACCTGATTATTTGTCTTGACCTTTAAAAAACATTTTGCATTTTCACCCATGTGATGTTTGAATGGAAAATGTTGGCAGCTTCTTTCCTTGCATTTCTTTTAGGCAGGTGGTTGTTGTCTACAGGAACCTGATGGTGAAAGCCTTCTAATTAAAGTATATCTCCCGTGCTGGTAATCTCTGAGCTGGCCTAACCAGTTTTGCTTTCAACAGATTTTGTATTTTCAGGCTTAAGATAGGGTGCCTAAAGCTTTGCCTTCTAGATAACTGTCATCTTAAAAATAAAACTAAGTATTTGAAATTCATACAAAGTTAGAATAGAAACAACTTCTCTCTAAACTGTGGTTTGTACAAGACTTCACATATAAAAGCAAAGCAAACGTGGAGTTTTGCTCATTTGAGCTTGCTGAGATGTCTTCTGTGTAGTGCCTGGTAGGTGCTTAAGGGAGGACATTTTCTGTGCTCTACTGCTATTTGTATTGTTATGTTCTTCTATCATGTGGTATATCATGAATACAATGAGTCCTATAAGTCATCTTCCAAGTGATGATCACTATTAGCTATCAAATCATCGTCTGTTTAGGGTAGCAGGCAAATATGAACTTGCTGGAATTTGAAAACGCAGTAAGGGTGAGGAGCAGATGTGGAACCCAGGATTCATTTGAAATTTTTGGCAGATCCTGTGAACAGGCACCTGGATGGTCATGTTAGATCCTTTGTGGTAGAAGCAAGGGAGATGATTTTCTTCAGAAGTGCTGTGAAGGTGGTTTAGGAAAGAAGCAGGCCTGTTTTTCTGAAGGGCTCCCCTGGGCAGGTGGCACTGCTGCTGGGAGAGGACAGAGCTGGCTACGCAACAGGGGGAGCAGAAGTGGTGGAAACAGCTTGGCAGCACCAAGCATTCAGAAATGCTTTATGGCAAGGGCTTCATTTTCTTTCCTAGTTTTCAACCTTTCCTGGCAATGTGTGCAGCTTGAATAGCCAAATGCACTTTATCAGGAACCTTACTCGGAGAAGAAAATGAGTCCTTTCCAGACTAGGTTACCATGTCTGTAATGGACTGGTATGTGTTAGGAGTGGGACCAGCTCTCTCTGCCAGAACAAGTAACATTGCTGGGGCTGTGGAACTAAACTGGCTCTCTATATTTGGTTAAATGTTTAGCACTGGAAATGCAGGAATGATTATGACTTCTTTTCCTAATCAAAGTGTATTTTGTGATTACAGAAGAGAATATGCTGAACAGACTGTAGTATTTTTGGGGCTGAAATACAAAGGGAGACCTGCAGTTTACAGCACAGCTGGCTGAAGACAAGTCAAAGCAAAGTTTTCACTGTGATCTTACCTTCTAGAGTGAGATTTTTCCATATTAAAGAAAGCTTCCTGAGTTTGTAGTAAACATAATTTACTTGTTTCCATCCTAAAGCAAGACAAAAAGTTGTTGTAGAGATAATTGTATCTACTTTGTATTTATGTATTATTTTTGGAAATGTTTTTTTCATATAACTTTTTTTAGGTAGAGACTTGCTTCTGCCTTCTGAAATTTGGAAATTTTGACTTGAATCAGTTGTAGCGGCAGATAAAATAGATAATGCCATATTTTCAGATAGAATGCATTTATCAAAATGAATTGCTTATTTTAGCCATATATTTATTTATTGGAAATATTCCTGGATACACTGAAGGCTTTTTTTAGTTCAACTATTTATGTGCAAATCTTGCATTACATTTCCTTGGATTTTTTTTTTTTTTCCATTCCCTGTAAACTGCAAGTGATGTTACTACTGCAGGTGAAATTAAGCCACAGCAGTATGAGCAAATATGCTACCTCCAAAATTATTTGGAAATAATTTTTATCCCATGGCTCTTCCCTGGTTTATTCCTCTCAGGGGAGAATTTAAAAAAAAAAAAAAAAAAAAAAAAAAAAGCACTAAAAAAGACCCCTATTTGGGACCGCTGCAGGTAGAAACCAAGTTGGGAATGTCAGGTTTCCAGGCAGTTGATTGTCAGACAATACTAAATCTCAAGGTCTTAATTAAAAATAAAATAAAAAAAAAATCTCTTGATCTGGAGAAGTGCTCTGTAGATGGCAGCATTGATGAGGCCTTAGTTGCTTTCACTCTGAAATGGAAAGCAGCAAAAGAGTTGTTAACTGACGGCATTTTCTTAGCAGCTTTTTCATACAATTATAGAAGTAACATTTGGCATTTTGCTTGTGTGATAAATTGTAGTCCAGTGACTTAAGGTTCATTTCAATGCTATTGCTAGTATTGGTGGAAGGTTTGTGATAATTTACAACTTTCACTTTTAGAGGGACACATTTAATTCAAACTGCACACAAATGATCACATTTATTTGTGAGACTGAAAGCAGGAATTGAGTAGATCAGTTATTGGTCCTTTTATGTGGGTAGATAAGAAATATTTTCTAGTAAACTGCTTAAGTAGCTCTCCATACTGTGTAATCATATGCATCATTATTGTTCTGCATACTCCTCCTGAATTCTTTTACAACTCCTGTTTTCAGGCATTCACAGTTCCTGGGTTTTGGTGAGGAATAGTGGAAGTCATTCTAATAAACCTAGACTTTGAAGATGCTCTTTCTCTCCCTTGATTAAGACATTTTGCTTGCTAAGGATGGAAGAAGCTTTATCAAGAAAAGAGAGGGCTCTTGTTTAGTAATTAGTAATGTAGCATACAGTCAGAAGCCACAGACCATGTACATGGAAATTATAAGTTCTTGCAGTAATTCAAGTTTCCTCGCTCCCTGTCTGTCTACATTGAATCTTAGCTTCAATCTGAGCTGGTTTTTCATGAAGCAGCAACAAGGTATTGTAAGGGCACAGGAAAAGTAAAGTTTTAAAGGAAATGATGGATGTTGATTAAAATATGTTGACTAATTAAACAGATATTTACTTAAAAGATGCATACTGCTCTAAGTTGTTTGACATTGTGAGATGTCTTCTTTTATTTCAGTCATATTAGGCTTTTCATTTATCTTTAAATCTATACTCAGGGCTTGCTTGGCTATAAGGTCAGTGAGGCATCCAGTACTTAGTGGTGGCAATGATGAACAACAGACTGAAGTTAGTCAATTCTGCTGTCATCTGTTTGCAAGAAAGAGTTATGTTCTTCTTGCTTGGTGTCATCTATTTCTACCTATAGGTATGATTTCATGTGTTTTATGTCATCTCAACACTACTGTGTCCTTAATACTATTTCTAAACCTACCAGCTATCAAAAGCTATAGCTGCTTCTCCAAAAAGTTACACTTTTATGTATGTGTTGGAAAAAAATCCAAATGCTAAGAAGATGAAGTTAATTTGTTTTTGTTTAATGGTTTAAAGTTTAAAAATTTACAACTGGTTATATTCACAGAATTTTATTTTCAGGGGAGAATCTGTATTATTTTGCATTGACAGTAGTGCTTACTCTAAAGTATCAGAGTTGAGAATGCAAATGAAACAACTCTTGGTGGTGTTGGAGATTTATGATGAAAATATGATCACTTGTCTGTAAAACCCTGTAATTGTTTGGTTGTTTTCCTCAGTCATTTCTGATATTCATTGCCTAAACTGAGAAATGTAGGTCTTGATACTTGGAAATGTAGACTGTACTTGAAACCTAAACCCTAGATGGAAGTTAAGTATTGTGTCAGTTCTTCATGTTTACAGTCTGGACCTTAGGCCAGTTTTTGAACACGGTTGTGTGTTCCTCAGTACATTGCCTTTGCCCCTTGAAAAGCAAAGATATTTCTTACCTTGCAGAGTATTGAGAATTATTTATTTTTGTATCTGTAAATTGCTTTGAAACCCTAGGTGTAAGAGTCAGAAGGCTGTCAGCTGAAAAGTATTAATTGTTGTTGCAATATAAGCTTTAATACTTTAATCACTGATGAAAATGCCTACTGTGAGACTCCCTGAGAATGAATTAGGAATGTTCTTGACTTGCCAGCATATTAACATGCTAAACATCTGCCTATACCTTCATTTACAAGTGAGGCAGCCTAGATATTAGCTTCAAATAAGTGTAAACTTGTTTTGATGACTTTTCAATCAATGGGACAAAATAGAGATATGGAGGTAAAATCAATATAGTAACATCTGCTCTGACACAGCACCACAGAATGGGCTGAGTAGTGGCAATGTAGAGAGATTAAAAATGAAAAGCTTCTCTTTGTATAGAAATCACTGCTGCAAAAGATGCTAATGAAGTTATATTAATAATAAAATATAATTTAGGATTTCATCCTAGTACTACTTTGATGCATGCATGGATTTTCTGACAGTAATTTTGAGGAAAGATTTAACTTATAGTAACTTTTTTTTTTTTTTAAATTAGATCTAACATAATTTGGTAAGTCATAATATCTTCCAGTTCAGAGCAGATATTGGATGGATACTTCGTTCGCTGTTCCATTTCTATCAACTGCGATGAAGTCATGTTATAGACTCTGCTTAGTTTCTGCTGTTAGTTTCTGCATTATGCAAACTGCTAAAAAGCCGTATGAATTAGGGAAAAAACTTTTATGTACAGCTGAAGTGACACAAATGCACAATCCAAAAATAAATGAACTTCAGTTGCCTATTGTCATGTTAACTTTTTAATTTTTACATGCTAAAACCTCAAATGTTTTATTCATTATATTTTTTATTAGTCTACTGTGTTCATTTCAGTTTGCATAAGCCTTCCTGGCTTGGAGAGCAAAGGTTTTTTTAGGTGATTGCATGTACACTGCTGGAGAACATTTGAACTTCTGGCCTTTTCCTCTGAGACCTCATGTTACCCTGGGTATGTTTTGGAGCATGAATTGGGAACTGGGTTTGTCAGCTTAAAAAGGAGCTAGCATCATGCACTCTGCATACTGAAATCCTCTTGGCATACTGTACAGATGCAGAAGCAGTACTAACAGGCTGTATTTTCTCATCCATGTATTCTACTGAAGTTGAAATCTCAGAGCCCCTTTCTAAAATTTATGAGCTAATAGTGCCTCTGGAGTCACACGGTTTTGGTGACGTTCCATTTTTTTCAGCTGATTTTTTTTTTTTT
>VWZE01021926.1:156428-198172 GCA_013396675.1 Eubucco bourcierii | reverse complement strand
CCCTTGCGATACTGTGATACTGTGATACTGTGATTTTTGCTCATGTTTTCACATGGAACACTGTTGCAAATATTCTACCTCTAGTATTTAAACTCTTAAACTCTTTAAAATCCCTATGTAAAAGATACCACTGTCCACCTGCTATGCAATGGCTAAGTTACCACTATCATAAAAGGCAAAGGAAGAAGATATTCCTACAAATTATGTATTTTAAAAATAGACTTTATTAGTTGGAAATCACTAAACCTAACTGGTATTTATGACTTCTTATACAAAATCCTTAAAACTTTTTCAAAATTGCTTTGAAATCATAAGGAATAACTGGAACTTTTCATAGGTCTATGTTACTGCACTTTCTAATCTATATTTACATGCCTAGTGCCATTTTCCTAGCAACTGTGAGAACAGACCTTTCTTGACTTTATAGTCCCAACCATGCTTTCATTAAAAGAAAAGCTCTTGTATTGGAATAAATGGGAAAAAAAAAAATCTCATTTGGTACTTCAGGGGTTTGCATTTGGTACTTGAAAGTAAATAGGTAGGTAGGTAGGTAGAGAGATAGAGGGAGGGAGAGGTAGAAAGGAGAAGGAGAGAGAGAGGGAGAAAGGGAGAAAGAGAGGGGAAGGGAGAGAGAGAGAGAGAGCAGAAGAGATGAAAATAGAAGAAGGGAGAGGGGGGAAAATGAAGAAGGAACAGGACAATGAGAGAACATGAGAGAGAAAACTGATGCAGGGATGAAAATACAAATAGGGAGAGGAACAGAAGGTAGTGGAGAGAACGTACAAAATAAATTTTACTTAGTTTTGAGGGTCTGCAAATAAAAACCGGGAAGAATTACCTCGGTGCTGTTCACTGTACACTCAGGAGTAATGGAAGATGCTGGCATCTGCACACAGTCTCAAAACTGTGCACATCTTTTGCCACAGACTGACTGTTTGTCTCTTCCCCTCAGTCCTGAGGATCCCAACATTTGGCGTGTTTATGCTGGTATTCTAAAACAATCAGAAGTAAATGAGGATACGCCCTTCTTCAGCGTGGAAGAGATTATCGTTCACCCTCAGTATACGTATGCACAGAATGGATATGACATTGCTCTAATGAAACTTGATAAGCCTATGAATTTTACTGGTATGTAGTGTATTTTCAGAGGAATTCTGAAAACGTGTGGGATGGCACAAGGGCTGGCATTGGTATGCAATGCATGATACCTGGGTTGACTTCCTTTAATATGCAGCTATTGGGGTTTGAAAAGAATCTCATTGTTTGCTTTGAAAAACAAATTGGTGGCTTTTGTCTGTGTGCCTAGAATGATATATAGGGACAAAGGGTAACATGGAAGGACATGGAAGCGTTGGAGCGGGTCCAGAGGAGGGCCACAAAGATGATCAGAGGGCTGGAGCAGCTCTCCTATGAGGACAGGCTGAGAGAGTTGGGGCTCTTCAGCCTGGAGAAGAGAAGGCTTCGAGGGGACCTGATAGTAGCCTTCCAGTATCTGAAGGGGGCCTACAGGAAGGCTGGGGAAGGACTATTTATGAGGTCCTGCAATGACAGGACGAGGGGCAATGGGCTTAAACTGGCAGAGGGGAGATTTAGACCGGGTGTTAGGAGGAAGTTCTTTACAGTAAGGGTGGTGAGGCACTGGAACAGGTTGCCCAGGGAGGTTGTGGATGCACCCTCCCTGGATGTGTTCAAGGCCAGATTGGATGGAGCCTTGAGTAACCTGTAGTAGTGGGAGGTGTCCCTGCCTATGGCAGGGGGTTGGAACTAGATGATCCTTGAGGTCCCTTCCAACCTTACCATTCTATGATTCTATGAACATGGAAGGTGTCACGAAGGGTTGTGTAAGTGTCCATAAAACTTTATGTTGCATTTAGTTGTCTCTGCTGGTCAAAATAATATTTTAAATCACATTTTAGATCTTCAACTACCTATTTGCCTGCCACCAAAAGAAGATGCTAACATACTTTATTCTGACTGTTGGGTAACTGGATGGGGTTACAGAAAAGAAAAAGGTACAGATAAATATTTAAACAGTGAATTACTTAATTTGCAAAATTAATGCATCAACCTCCTCCCCTCCTCTCTTTTTTAAAAGACAAAAATTAAAAAATCCCTTTCTTTTTAAAAGAAAATTCTATTACTTTGTTGGCTACCATTATTGCTATCTGGCCAGAACTGTAATGTAAGTCTTGATTAGAATATATTCTATTAAGACATCGTAAGACTTATATGAGACATGTGTGACACTATCATTAAATAATTCCATGCTCTGATGCAAAAGCTAGATTTTATAAATTGTTTGACACAATAGCTTGTTATATCTAAGAATAAAGCTTTGGCTTTATCCTGTACAGCCCTCAAATATTTTTCCTTAGATTCTAGGATAATCTACTGGTAAACCCCAGTATGCATGTGGAGTGCACATTCATTTTTGTGGTTCCTGGCTGAAAAAAACCCAACTGATTTATTACTGAACTGTGAGGTTTTGAATTACAGTCTGCATATAACTCAAGTGTTTGGTTTTTTAAAGTGTTTGTATTCATATGACTACAGGCAGAAATACGTGGCTCTTGTGATTCTGAAGGCTGATTATGAAAAACACCAATGACTTTTGTGGTTTGATTGTCAGACAGTTCACATTGTTTACTATCACACAAAAAAAGGAAAATCAATGTCATGAACATATAACAACACTCCAAAAGCAGTGACCTCTGACTTCGTAATAACATTACATGGGGACTTCTAGAGTTTAATTTTAACATCTATTTGGCTAGAAGCAAGCATTTCTCTGTTCATGCTAACTTTCACATAGGTCGTGTAGAAGATATTCTTCAGAAGGCTGCAGTTCCCCTCATGTCGAAAGAGGAATGCCAGGCAAGATACCGGAAGCGCCGAATAGGTGACAGAGTGGTTTGTGCTGGCTATGATCAAGGCGGAAGGGATGCTTGTAAGGTAATGAAAAGAAGTACTACATAGCAATGTATTCCAGCCATTTGTTCAATTATATAATTGAATGTTGTAATTATTTTTAATCGCTGTAAGTAGCTGCTGACTAATGTGTCAGTTTTGCGTGTCAAAAGAACTGAAAACCAAGATATATGCAAGACATTTTTTTAATGTGACACTGAAATAATTAGAGAGATTCTAAGGGTAAGAAACTCTGGGTATATGTATGCACATATCTCATCCATTTAGGGAATAACCAGTATTCCTTTCAGACTATCTGAAACCAAGAGAGAGTAAGGATAGTATCTCAAAGCATTTCTGCAAAAAAAAAGCATATTTCATATATGATGTCTTTATTTTTTGAGATGAAATACCGTACATAAAAGCACACTTTAAAGCATCCACTATATACAAACCAGAACGGAGGGTGCTAGCCATGCTATTGAAATGCACAGTGGGTGGAAGGCTAAAGACAACTTGAGCAGACTGTTCTGTTCATTGTTAGAATTGAAAATGTCTCAACAGCATGAGTTCAGAGACACAAATTCTCTGCTTGAGTGTAAACTCATGCACTTACATTGATTTAAATATTCTCTGTTAATTTATTCCAAAACAAAACAGTCTGATTAGTAAGATTAAATTCCGTATGAAATACAGTATTTTAACTTCAAGCAAAGCCCTTTTAACTTCAATGCAAGCCCTATGAAGACAGGCTGAGGGAGCTGGGATTGTTTAGCCTGGAGAAGAGGAGGCTCAGGGGGGACCTTATTGCTGTCTACAACTACCTGAAGGGTGGTTGTAGCCAGGGGGAGGTTACCTTCTTCTCTCAGGCAACCAGTACCAGAACAAGAGGACACAGTCTCAAGCTGTGCCAGGGGAAGTTTAGGCTTGAAGTGAGGAGAAAGTTCTTGACTGAGAGAGTCATTGACTGCTGGAATGGGCTGCCCAGGGAGGTGGTGGAGTCAGCGTCCCTGGAGGTGTTCAAGGCGGGTTTGGACGTGGCACTTGGTGCCATGGTCTAGTCTTGAGGTCTGTGGTAACGGCTTGGACTTGATGATCTTTGAGGTCTCTTCCAACCTTGGTGATACTGTGATACCGTGATTTAATAGTTAATGTTAACTATGATTGGTATTGAACAATTAGGAATAAAAATAAATACCTGGAACCAGAAAGTAAGTTTTCCTTTATTCCACTTAAGCTTTCTCTGTCTGATACAGTGTACTAGAATGTGCTGTTTTATAAAAATAACACACTGCTATTGTCTCAACCGCTTGTAAAGGCCACTCTACAGAACCTTAGGCTTAGAAAGATTGGTTAAGAATAGGAAACAAAACCAGAGATGTGTTTTATCCAGGGGAGGACAGCATCAGTCAAATAAGAGAAGCTATGAAGAGACCTGAGGCTTGTGTACTAAACTCAAGGTCGTAAGAGAACACATTACCAAATTTGCTATTTTTGTATTTTTTAATGTGCTATTTATTGCACATATAGCCTTCATTGGTTTTAAAATCATGTATAGTTTTAAATCACAGTAGTTTTGAACATTAACAGGAAATGGAAATTTGCAATGGCTGGAAAGTATTTAAAAGTCAATTTACTGGAGAAACAGAAAACCTGCTTCAGTACCTTGTTAATTAGCCTGAAGTGAAAGTGATTGAAATCCAGGCAGTTATGTTGGTGTTAATGGTGAATGATGCTAATTTTAATTGAAGCTGTCTGAGTGAAATACTGACAGGAGCTGCTCCTTCATACTCTACCTTTCTCCTGTGACACAGGGAGATTCAGGAGGGCCGCTGTCATGCAAGCATGAGGAGCTGTGGTACCTGGTGGGCATCACCAGCTGGGGCAATGGTTGTGCTCGTCCCAGGCAGCCAGGCGTCTACACGAAAGTTGCTGAGTATTCAGACTGGATTCTAGAAAAAACTACGTAGCACAGCAGTTGCACACTGGCTCAAAATGATGTTGTGGAGTAAAAACTCCAGGAGTAATGTGATGAAGTGTATTAAGGTCGTTGTTTTAAAATGGCGTTTCCTCTCAGCCTGGAAAGCAAAAGAATAGCAGGAATGAATGAACATTGCTATTACTAAATAAAAAACAATTATAAAATTAAAACTCTGTAGTCACTGACTTGGCAGGAAAAAAAAGGTATTTGCACAAACCACTGATTTCTTCTGTCCCTGCTAGCATAAAACTGGAGTGAATGAGTTTGTACGGCATGTGTGGACCTGGGAGCTGCTTCTGAATTCTGAGGTTTGGACACAGCAATGAAGATTTCCCTCCCTTGATCAAACTTAGTTGCAACGAGCAGAGCAGTTCTAAACTTAGCAAGGTGCTTGTAAATGGGAAGTTGAGACATGGAGAAATCTATATAGTTGTAGAAACCCTGTTTCCTTAGGGAATTAGCCAAAAACCTGGCCATCCTAATAGAGAAAACAAAACCAGAGGCTTTGAAAAGCTCTTCAGTAATAATTCTGCAAGTATGGTAACAACAACTGTCTTTCACTTATTTTAATCCCTGTGGAAAGTTTTGTGATAAGAACTATAAAGTGGGTCTACATTCCTTGAGACAGCATATCCAGACATTTGATAAAAGAATAAAGCCCTTTAGAGGCATCATATGTCATTGTTCACTGCACAATATATTTTTATTTATAGGATCCTTAGCTCTTCTTCATTAAAGAAACAACTCCCTGATTTCCTTTTTCTCCTTTTTGTTCTTTATGGCCAAACCTTAAGGTTAATATAAGCAACAGCGGTGAAAAGTTTATTATTTTCCCATAGTAGGAGGCAACATTTTGTACTCAATTGGAAAGAAAGGCACAGGACTGAACATTTGTCTTTGCTGAACTTCATGAGCTTGTTTCCTAGTCCCCCACATTACTTTAATTGCTGAGAATATGTCTTAGAGTGCTACTCATAATTGCCATACACCCACATTGGGTATGTTGTGAATGTAAACAGCAGGAGAAACTTTAAAGTAAATGAGGTTGTGAAAATTAGAAATTAAACAGGTCAGGCTGCTGAAAACTACTTTCAGTGCTCTATTTACAAACAACACTGAGGAAGAAGGTAATTCCACACCTACAAGCTACAAACAGTTGTACCTTGTGATCAAAATGCTTCTCAAAGTGCACAGTGCTAAATTGTGGTCACGGGCACACACCTGAAATTCTGAGGCAGTGTTTAAAGGCTTCTCTATTTCTAAAGAGTGAAATTCAAAGTGGGGATGAAAACAGTCCAAATGTAACAGAAGAGAGGGAATGGTGCTGCTGCAGGCACATCTTGGGAAAGAAGGGCGCTGCCTACCCTCTGTCCCATGATGGGCTCCTGGGGACAGGAGATTGTATCACAGGTGGTGCACGATGTTGAAGCCCTCTGCTAGTTCTGAATGTTTAGAGAGCCTTCAGACGAAGTCTGGCATGTGATGTGGAGATTGGGTGGAGGGGGAGCAGGAAGGCATATCATTGTGCTGGCACTTTTTGCCAACACTGCAGAGGCAGAATGAGAGATAAAGGGGCTGATGTCCTCTTCATACTCCACTTAATCCACAACTGGCTTAAAATATAAGAAAACCTCAGACACACTGTCAAAAACCTAGAGACTTAAATAAGGCACTGAAAAAGAGTAGGAAAAATCAGAAAATACAGAAGAAAAAAAAAAGAGAGAGAAAGATTTCTGGATTCAGATGTGTTTCTGTCCTCATGGGGAAGGAATGAAGACAGCTGGAAAAGAGCTTCTGAAGAACAAAGGAATTATTTCAGTACAAAAACAGAGACTGAAACTCTCTAAAGAAGTATCATCAGGAGACCATCCAAAAATACCCATCTGCTGATATTCAAGCTGTGTATTTGCTAAAGAGCATATGCAATGTCAGACTAATAACCTTTAGTGCTTTCTCTTCATAATGCCACCACCAACTTCTTTTTCAAATGCACGCAAAATGTGTATGTTTTGCTGTTTGTGGTTTTGTTTGTTTGTTTGTTGGGTTTTGGAGTTTTTTTTGTTTGNTTTGTTTGGTTTTGGGTTTTTTTTTTTTTTTTTTTTTTTTTTTTTTTCTGCCATGACATGTTTGGTTTGATAGCTATGGCAGCAATGAAGAGGAATGGCACAGCTCAGCAGTACCCTGTAGACCTCTGGAGCTTCATGTTTTGTTTCTCAGAGGTATATATGGTGACAGCACTATGCCAAAGGAAAACTAGCTGTTTCTGTGGAAAGAAGAAGGGATCTCAGTGACCATATATATCCTTCAAAAAGAGTTTTTGACCAGATAAAATATCTTATTCTAATTTATTTTCACCTAAAGCAGATATTCTTCAGTGACGTTTTTTATTAGCTGTCTGCTAATCAATTAACAAATTGTCAATAGCTAAAAGTGAAGTAATGAGAATAGACATACATGGAGAATGAAGGAGTTCCTGGAAGCTTTACAAAGTCCTTATGACTTCATTTAAGAAGAACTACATGAGAGAATGTCTGACCTTTCTGTGGATTTGTACAGCAGTGTAATATGTAATTCACTGAGACCTTTAGATAGAAGCATATTGGTGTTATTAAGTATTATGTTGCTTAGGCTTTTTGGTATCAATAGGTAGCTTGCACTAAATGAGTGGCAGTTTACGACCTTTATTTATTCTCCCTTCTCCTCTACCTCCACGGGTAAAAGTAATTTTTAAAATCCAACAACTGCAAACCCCATCTCAGTCTCATTAAAGAAAAGCATGGCTTTATATTTCAAATGTACCTCTGTTTATGCTGGTACAGAATATAAACAGCAGTCCTTTACTTATTTTGATTAATGGCAAGTGTCTCTGGTGGTACCTTTATTCAGCTTTGAATGAGACACAACATACTCAACAAAAGAATGAATGTGACTAAGGGAAAAGGGAGGAAGAGTGATATCTCATGGCGGGGCAGAAGGCTTATGTGGAAGGGGAAAAACAAGAATATGTCAGCTTTAGAACTGCTTTTCCTGGGATTTGGCTATTTTGGCAAATGACTTGAAGCCCTAAACTTGGGAGTGATCACTGAATGGAGCTGTATTTTCTGAACTCTGTTGTTAGAACTACAGCAGTTAATAAAAACGTTATATGGATGAGCCCATATAACCCAAAACTTTGGACTTCAAAGAGTCTAGAGCTTTAAGAAGGGCAGAATGGGCTGGTGGGAGCACTGGAATAATTATAACCACGATAACCAAATGGAGTAAAGAGGTTCTGTATTTCTTTCCAGTAAAGATACTCTGCTTTACAGGAAGCTTTCTACAGCTCTTGGTGTTTTCATGCAGTGTTAAAATAACTTCCAGAGGTTTTGTCACTAGGTGGCGCTTTTGCTCCAAGTTGCCTTTTGTTTAATAGCTGAGGTGAGAAAAGGCACTTGCATAGCTTTGGTAAGGAGGATTGGTAAACCTCAACATTATATTTTCAGTCCTACAGCTAGTGAATAATAGTAAACAATTAAATTAGCATTTTCATTTGTAAAACTCGGAGAGTTCAAAGACAGCACGTATGTTTAGCTCCACTTTTCTGCACAACACAGGGACATTAAGAGAGAGCAGCACGTGAAGGCTGACAGAATCAAGTCAAGCAAGTGAATTTTGCCCACAGCTCCCCGCCTATGGAACCCTATGGTATTTCACATTTTAATAAATATGCATCAAAAACATTGGAAGTCAGTGCCAAGGCCCCAAGCATATCAACTCACAGTGGGGGTTTGGCTGGAGGCCAGCCTGGGCACAGTGTGTTTGTCTGGCCCTGAATCAGGGAGCTGGAGGAAATGTCAGCTTGTGAAGCTATGTACAACCCTGGCCTACACTCACTACTGCAATTATAATCTTAGAGCAAATTTAGGCTGCACTTTAATAATAATATATGGCTGATTCTTGCCACAATAAATGCAACTCATTGTTAAGGATATTCTTGTCTGGAAAAATGTCATGAGATTGTCTGAAATGGATAAATTCCTCAGGACTGGGCAGACAGGAATATCTGAACTGTTAAGTCTCCAACGTTTGCTACAGACACAATCAGAGGAGACCATGCAGAATGATCTCCCAGGTGCAACAGGTTCTTGAGAAGCAAAAGGGTAAAAATGTCTCGCTGTTCTAATACGAGTCTATTACCTTAAAGCGACGGTTGATCTTAGTAATGCTTATGCCTCTCAGTCAGGAGGACAGACAGGATCTTTGTGTGTATCAGTCAACTAATGAAGTCAACAAAACTAAAATGTATTTTTTTGTGCACTGAAGAAGAACCAGTGGCCTTAAGTTACAGCGAGAAGAATGCTGAGGAAAATCTGTCTGGGTAGAGAGAACAATGTGGTGAGTAGGGGACAGCCAAGGATACTGTGGAACTTCCATCACTGGAAGTATTTAGAGACAGGCTACATTGAGGTGTAACTGTCTGTGCCTTGTGGGAAGGTGGACTGGACAATCTTATTTCCAGCTACTGCCTGTGAACAGCAACAATAATAAAATACGATGTCTTTTCCCCCTATAATACTTGTGGTATTTTGAACTTGAAATTTAATCAGAAAAATATGTTTGTTTTTCTTACCCATTTTAAAACTGGTTCAGTCTTTTCTTTCTCCTCAAAACCCCGGAATTCTTTATTAGAGACTTATTTTCCTTCTCTGCAGTTTTGTGTGCTTAGAAAGGTCAAGTCCATTTAAAATCATAATAAAGTGAAAGGAATCAGGAAAAATGAGAAGATAAAATAGATCTAAACATGACTGATATAAAGATACGAGTTAGTTGGGCCAGCTTAGTAAATGTGATTTTTACCCAAAACCAGAAAGCAGAAGGCTTTGCACCAATCTGGCAATTCAGGGACTCAGCACCTGTCTGTGCCTGAGCCTAAGCTTTTTTTAACTTGATCTAACAGTTGTGCAGTGATCAATGACTGCTGCCTGACCTGTTTTAGCTTGAGTGATGGGAAACCATATGTGGTAAAGGCCAAAGATCCCCAGGCAGCCAGTGTGCAACAAACAACAGGCCCCTGGGATAACAAGGCTGGAGGGACGTCATTCAAACATCATCTGGGAAGCAGACTGAGAAAGAAGCAGGTTGTGAGAAAAAGCATAAAAAGATAACTTCAGCAGATCATTGGGATCCCCACCATGAACATCACACTCCTCCCAGTGAAGGCCTGAGAATGCTGATGTTTGCTGCATACCCAACACCCCCTCGACACGCTCCGTTCTCCTGACAGCCTCTCAAGAAAGTCTGAATCCATTGATCTTAGGACCCAAGCAGATATCAGAAGGGCAAATATGCATCAGTGAACACAGTATATAGTAGAAAGGGCTATCTTATTTTCTATTGCAGAATTTCCTGTATTATTAATGAAACTTTTCTGAGTTAACTGGGCAACATGGATTATAAAGCTGTTAAAACGTTAGCTGAACTGACAATACAGTTTGAATGAGTGAATGAGTGTGTGTGGTGCATTTTTTAAAGAGTTTTTTTTAATTGACGTGATTGACATGAAGTGTAGATTATGGAATATACATCATACATTATGGAAAGATGCAAGGAAAAAGCAGCAAATCTTGTGGTGGTAGCATAACTTTGGTTTGGAGTATTGTCATACATTAATTGAAAAACACCACAATCACTCCTTTTGCAGCTCTTTCAGTTGCCCCTGAACTCATATAAATGGAAAACAACAAAACTACTCCTTTTGCAGCACTTTCTGTTGCTTCTGAACTCATATATTACTCTGCGTAACACAATGGAAACTCATCTCAGTTAGCCTCCAGGCACTGCCTAATGAAAAACATTGGTAAAATAAATAACTCATCCTGTCCTCATAAATACAGTTGCTATCGACATTTAAAGATTTTGTACTTGGTTGGTATTGATTATTTTAAAATTTTCTATGGAATATTCTGTGTTTTACACTCATCTTAATGCTACAACTTCTAGATTCGTAGGACTTGGTAAGAAGGTCACCTGGATATATAGAAAGTACATTTCTGTCTCTTATGGTTGCAGGGAAGAAGATGGAAAAACATGACCTATGGCCATCCTAGAGGCTTACAAGCTACTATTAGTATTTGTAAGCAGTTTCTCTGAACAAAAATTCTCTTGATATTAAAGCTTTTTCCATTATTTTCAGAGATCTGACTCGCAGCTCTCACATGTATGGCACTGACAACGCTATGTAAACCTTCAGACAAGAAGAAGGGTAAATCCTCTGAACTGAAGATACAGGCCAAATGTTCCACTAGAGCTGAAATCCAGCAGAATCTGACCTGAACCTCTCACATTCCTTTTTACCTATAGCACAGAATTTTGTAAAAGAAGTCACTGACATTGGCTCCTCAAATGTGCACGGTTGAAATATTGCAAACCAGAGAGCAACCTTGGTAAACAGACCACAGATGATACATCAGGACATGGTGCTACTTTTCCATTCCATAAGTGACCTCTCTGCATCAATGCTAACCAGGCCTACAGATATAGATAAAACTAGCCTGGGAGTAATCTTTCAATTAAAGAGGGAATTTGACAGATCTGATTATTTGAAGTATGTCATTTAAGTCTTCCTATGCTTTGAGACTACTACTTATGGTCCCTCTGTCCTGGTAGGCCTAAGCAGGCCAAAATAGACTTATACATGTCCTAGCATGCCTGTACATGTTTTTCTGCTCTCTACTCTGTTTTGGGGAGAAGCAACCACAGGAAAGAGGACAAAGAACCTGGAGCTACTGAGTCCGAGAACTCTGGCTTGGCCACACTTGTTTTGCATCCTGTGGTAAACAAGGTACACATGCTCAACTTGTGTATGCCTTGTGCAAGGCCTGTGTTCTGCCCTAAAACGGGTAAAGCAAGCCTATGGCTTCAACTGATATGGTCAGGCTTGGCTAACTGTCATTCTGATTGGCTATTCTGTGTCCTAAGGCCCATTAGTCTTGGGTTGTATTGATAAAAGGAGATGAGCAGGTGACACAAAGTGCTCTGTCCTTGTATCCGTACTCTGCTGCTGTATCCATGCTCTACTGTTGTATCCATGCTTGCCTGCTTGCTACTGCCTTACTGTATCCTGAACTGCCTGGAAACTCCACTGCTTCGAGTTTACCAGGAACAGGCTCTAAATGCCTCCACTTGATTAGCCTGCACAGCCAGCTTGACATCGTGCCGAGACTGCACATGGCATTGCATCCTGCCTGCACCTGAAAGCCTTCTGCCAAGACAGGAAGTGTTGGAGATGCACAGATCATCCAGAAGAGATCAGGACCAGAGCAGAGATTGTCTGCCTCCTTTCCCCAGCACTCTAAAGCCTGGGAAGAATCAAAAGTCTCAGTGGCTGACAAGACAATAACAGAATTCTCTGAAAGTGTTTGGGTACTGTCTGGAGCTGTAGCTAGCCCTGCCAGTTGGGAAATAAAACAGCCTCTTGTAATTCACCATTGCCATAAGCATAAAGGAGCAACTTGAGTCCATCTAGTGGGCAAGCAGTGAATTCACCACAAGTGGTACATTGACCACAGGAACCTTATTTTGCAGTTCAATTAATATTATATATTATTGCTATATATATAATATTATATATATGTTATTTCTAGATCTTATGTTATTACCTGCATAAAGTTTCCATGACTGTGCGAAGAACTGATTATGATTAAAATTAGTGGTCAGGGTGATGAGAGTTTGGAATATTTAATATTAATAAACAATATTAATCTTTGAAAATCATAGCTCACATCAAGTAATTACACCTCCATAACACCTTCTTTAGATTTCTTTGTCCTAGTCGGGTTAGTGAAGTCTCCAAAGTGAATAATAATAATGATAATAATGACGATAATGATGATAATGATGATGATGATGATGATAACAACAACAACAACAACAACAACAATAATAATAATAATAATAATGTGTTGTAATGAAATTATAGCAATGTTTTCAGCTGCTGTTTCTGTGATTTAATTGATGGAGAGACTTTTAATAACAGTGTTTCATATGTGCGCTTACAATGGTAGGATGATCCTCTGCAATACTTAAGGGCAGACGAGATTATAGAAACATAATTCACGTTTCCTAAATGCTTTGTCTGAACATGAGGGATACCCATGGTGAGATGAATCATGCATGGCTGGTGAGAGGTTACAGGATAACCAGTCATTATGAATGGATTAAGCTTAACTGTTAGACTTGACCCCATGTGGGGGACATTTCTCCATATCTCAAGAGATCTGTATCTGGACTTGGCATGGGTAGAGGAAAGTGAGTAGAGCTCAGTTCAGTAACCCTTACCAAGTTTGTTCTTGTTTTGTTCCAATTATTGTACAGCAAAATTATTTAATGCCATCTGGCTGGGCAGTGAAAGACTTTTGCTGAAGTAAAAATGATATTTGAAATAGAGATACAATTATATTTTCTTAAACTAGATTGCAGGAACGAAAGAAAGAAGTAAATTTTCTAGAAAATCATAAAATAGGTGATTACATAGTGAAATAGCTTATTTCTGTGCAGATTGAGAGGGAAGTGGCAGATGAATGTAGATGATAAACCTGCAAGTTTTTCATGTGCATGTGCTGTGGTTTGTTTGTTTGTTCCTAAGAACATAAAACAACTAGTCCATTCTTTTATGAAATAAGATAAGAATGTACTCTGAACTGGCAATGTTCAAAGCAGGTGCTGGCACTTTGCTGAACTATAATGCTGAGATGGATACTGGACTTGTGCTTCAGATGTTATGATTAGTTTTGTAAATAATAGGTTTGCTGTTTTGTTCAGTGTTGCTTATACATCTTCATTGTAATGTACACTCAGCAGACATTTTTGCCTGCTTGGAACCATTCTGTTTTCCATTTTGTTAATGTTTAGTGTATGAAAGCTTCCCCATGAATCAGAGGCTTTTCTCAGCATGCTAGAGACAGCAAAAAGGGGTTATGGCAATTTGTAGAGTGAATGCACACCTCAAACAGCTTTATAACAGCTATGGAAATTTTACTTTGAGTGACTATCTTTTTAATTTATATATATATAAACATGTGAGGAATACCATAAACTAAGACTAAGTACCCAGAAGGATGTTAATCAAGCTAGTCTAGCTGGTAACTCTTCCAGATATGGCATTTTAAGAGCTTTTACTGTTGTGTTCTGTGTACTGTTGTGAAATCATGCTGGTAAGGCAGAAAGTAAACAAGCATAGAACAAAGGACATTTTGGATGTTCTTTAACTTTAGGTTGCAGATTTCTGAAGAAGATTGTATTTTCCCTGAGTACATTTAGAAAGCATGAATTTGATATGAAGCTCATTTTCTTAATATTTGAGCTTAATTTTTTAATAAAAAAAATTATTTTTCAGGCCATAGGACAAATCAAATAATTGGAAAAAAATGATCACATATCTAAACATTATTAAAAAAAAATGTGGTGACATTAATTTATTATGATTAAATGCAAATACACTTGGACAAAGATTCTAAGTAAGAAGCATTTTGGGGGATGTTTTGATTTATAAATGTGAAATTTTAACCTTTTAAAAATATTGTTCACTTTAGATTTTTTGGTCGAAGCAATTGAATGAATTTGATCCTCCTACACCAAAAAAAAAAAAACCCAAACCAAACCAAACCAAACAACCAAAAACCAAGATACAAAAAAATGGAGCACTTGGCTCTGTACTTTCTAATATAGGAAATATCTGACATTTTGAAAATGCCACCCCACCTTGGCAAATTTCCATTATTACTCACATGTGTTTTTTTTCTGGCTCTACCACTAAGTCTCAGGTGAGTACATCTGGCATACGTATGAGCTCTCTAAGGGGTAATAAGAAACACTGAATTTTTAATCACAGTGTGGCTGTTATAAATGTCAAAAGTTTCTGAATGCCATACCAGGAAGCATCTACCTTCTGATGGAGGTAAGCTTCTCACTTGCTAACTGTTTTGTGGCATGCATAAGAACATCTCTCACACAAGGCATGTGAGGTGCGGATGACGAAGCTGGTGACAGCTGAAAACCCCACATATTGTGATGCATGTCGAAAGTCAGGTTCTCAGTGTGTTCATCAGCCCTGAGCTTTGACTACACAGCTTTTATCTGGTAAACAGGACTTTTAAGCCACCATAGTCTCTGATGAGCTTCTCCACCACTCTGTATTGCGTGCATTTGCAATAATACCAGCCTTGATAAACACATTAAATAACCTTTTAATCTTCTATGCTTATCATCACTATCTCCTGGGACCAGTGCTTACACCTAACAGACTGGTTTTTGAGTTATCAGAAATGTTTTTTAAATCAGAAAGGCTAAGTTGCTTTCCCACTACTGTATGACTTTACTGGAAAAGTAAACACTCTAGCAAAAAATCTTTGTGTGAGAGGATTAAACAAGTATCTGCTGTAATAATTACTTGTTAAAGATAAAATTAGAGTTTGTCAGGCCCCTTGCACATCAGCAAAGCAGTTAGAAGAAACTGGAGGATATGCTGGTGCTAAGCAGTACACGTACTTGGTCTTCCAGTGCAATGTTAAGCCACACAAAAGATTAAAATTTATGGCTTGAGGGAAGATTGATAAAAGAGCTTGCACAAAAAAGTTGCTGATGAGAAAAAAGAATAGGAATAGACTGGGAGAGCTAAACACATTTTGGCAGTTAAAGCATGCAAACATACAATAGGGCAAGCAAGAGGAGAAAATGAAGTTCTGCTGACTTTTGGACTTTTAACTATTCCATAAGCATGAGAAAAAGCAATACTTTAAAAAGAGAGGAAGCACAAAGGCCCAGTTCTGTCCATCAGCACTGAAAGGTAATATATATAAATATATAATGCAGATAGAAAATGAAAGAGTAGTGGTACAAATTATACTTTGCTGATGGATGTTCAAAGTTCAAGGAAGCACATTAAGGGACACTACTGTTTGTGATTACTCTGGCACTTTTTCTAAATATACAGATGGCAACTTGAACTATCCCAGCTATATTTCAGCCAGGGCAACATTTACATTCTCCTCATCTACCTTCTACTTGTAGTGTACTTTGAAGAATTTTCCTTTTTCTTTCCTGTCTGAAAAACAGCCTTGGAATGTTGCAAGAATGAAATGGATGTCGTGGCCTCTTGACTCCAAGGGTCAGAGTATTTCAGACATAGCTGAGATGATCTATACACATTAAGGAAAAAATTCCAGCCTGAGTCAACTCAAATGTAAAGTCTTATGGCTATAAAAGTAGCTGGTGCAGAGTTGAACAGCTCAGGACTCACTACAGGGAAGGTGAAATTCTGGCCCTATTGAAGTCGGCAAGTAGTTCACCTTTTCCTTTAGCAAGACCAGGGCTTCCCTCTGCAAGATAACCACCTTCTCTACACTGTATCTTCAGGGATGTAAAGTGGTATCAACAGTGGTTTGTAAAAGGTCTGCTGTATCATAGGAAAGGGCTATGGGCTATGTTCCTGCAGGTGATCCCTAGGCTAGGTCTGTCTGAGCTGACTTATCTGGTGGTGTCATGGGCTGTCCAGCACTCTGCAAAGGCCCTTCCCGGAGTCCAAGAGAAATTTGGTCCTCTTCCAGAGTAAATTAGCCTTCTGAATAGCAAGGCTAATTGGCCTGGATTTGGCATATTCCCAATGCCAGTTCATTATTTTTGTTGCTTACTCAGAGCTTGGGTGCTTATTCATGGTGCTAAATTGTGCCATATGCTCATGCCTACAAAGCAGAGCCTCCATAGGTAACCAGAAGCTATGCATCATTACTTGTGCAGCACAGCTTCTGTCTTCCATGTGACCTTTTCTATGTTGGCTGAGGACATTGGATGTTCATTTAGCTGAATGAGCATTTGTTGCTGTTAGAGTATGTTTAAGTGCAAGAAACATTTTGAAGAATTCAGAGAGGCATAAATTAAATCTGTTCCTGGGTGATATAGCATATGTCCTCAGAGACACAGTGTTTTATATCTTCAGTTCTTGTTAACCTGATTTGCCTTTGGAAATGAAGAAAGTCGTATTTATGACTAAGTATGTGACTACAGAGAACTAACTCTGTTTCACCGGGCCAGATTAATTGTACTCTAAAGTAAACTTTTAATATCTGTACTAGAGCAAACCCTTGAATAGGTATAGTATAACTTTTATATAAAGAGTACTAACTCATGGTCTCCACATCTCCCCAAGATGTTTTATACATCTGACCTAGGAAGATACTTTATACATCTGACATAGGACAGCTATCTTCTCTGAAAACCCAACCAGATATTTTCCTTTGCAGGTGCTATTTAAAACTTTCTGAGGTTTAATGCATCATTAGAAGTAATGATGCATATGTCAAGATTACCTCATCTTCACAAGTATGAAGAAACGATGAGTAAAACAGTCATTGAACTTGAGATTACAATCAGGTTTTGAATAGTAGTAGGGGAATGGTTGGTGCTCAGATCTCACCCTGGCAGAGGCTGAACCTGGGCTATATTTCCCAAATTGTGAACTTGGAATTGCTTGTGGATCCCTTAGCCATGATATAATATTTACTTGACAGGCTTATCCTTATTCTTATGCCTAAAGAAGTTTCTGTGCTAAAGAGAAAGAAACAAGCAAATGATATAAAGTTTCTCATAATTCCATGAAATTTAGCAGCACTGAAATTAGTTTTAGAACATAAAACTGCGAAACGTGGATATTTTGGAGGGCTTTTTGGTGAATTCATTTCACTACACATGCTTTAAGATAATTAATAATGCAATTTGAAACATATTGTTAGAAGGAAATCCTAAAGAATTCTTTGGTTGTGAGACTATGTGAATAGTTGAGTGATTACTTTTTAAACCTCACTGGCATGGTGGTTTAGTCTGAAAAAAAATCATCACATAGGTATTCTTATTCTGTGTTCTTAAAACCTACACTATGAATAGTGATTTTAACACTTAGAATGGTAAGGTTGGAAGGGACCTCAAGGATCATCTAGTTCCAACCCCCTGCCATAGGCAGGGACACCTCCCACTAGTACAGCTCACTCAAGGCCTCGTCCAGCCTGGCCTTGAACACATCCAGGGAGGGAGCATCCACAACCTCCCTGGGCAACCTGTTCCAGTGCCTCACCACCCTCACTGGAAAGAACTTCCTCCTAACATCCAGTCTAAATCTCCCCTCTGCCAGTTTAAACCCATTGCCCCTTGTCCTGTCATTACAAGACCTTGTCAATAGTCCCTGCCCAGCCTTCCTGTAGGCCCCCTTCAGATACTGGAAGGCTACTCTAAGGTCTCCTCAAAGCCTTCTCTTCTCCAGGCTGAACAGCCCCAACTCTCTCAGCCTGTCCTCATAGCAGAGCTGCTGCAGCCCTCTGATCATCTTTGTGGCCCTCCTCTGGTCCCGCTCCAACACTTCCATGTCCTTCCTGTGCTGAGGGCTCCAGAACTTCTGTAATGTCTTGTTGAGTAATCACTCAAATATCAGAATTTTCCTTTGATAGATGCCTTGGAAATAATCACCTCCTTAAAAAGACCCAAACCATAAATTATTGGTCTTTAAACTATTTGAATTTAGAGGTATTTCTTAAATACATTATACACTAATACTTGCTGAGTTTTAAATTCCTATCAGTTTTGCATGGATTGTTTGTGCTTGTTTACTTTTAGAGAGTTTTTTTGAAAGCTTTTGTGCATCCTTATTGCCTTTTACTGCACATGATGGTAAACATTTGAATAAATGTAGCAACAGCCATGTGAGATCCCATGTGAGTTGTAACTTCAAGGTATGCTACGTCTTACAGCTATCTCGTTTTCTCAGTGAAGGTACTTCTCCCTCTCCCTACCACCACGTCCCTACCACCCAGTTGTTTTTGTAGCAAGGTCATACTCCTAACATAGCCTGCCCTTGTTTCTGTCTCATTTATTCCCCCATGCTCCCCAGAATCCTACCAAATCTGCCTACATGTTTCAGCTTTGGAAATCACTGCATCAATTTAAGCAAAAAATGTGTTTCTCGTCCACAAGTCCCCAACTTTTCTCAGCCTTCTAAAAAAGGTTTTATTTTGTAAGAAAGCTTCACCAGTGTAGCACTAAAAAAGAAAATCCTTTTGAGTAACTTCTCCCCCAGAACAATTGCAGAGGCAATCACATGAACTACAGCAAAATGATTGGTACCTGTCTCCTGATTTCCTGTCCTTCTCTGCACATTCCTGTGGCTTGCAGCATATCTGGGATCATGGGGACATTTGTACAGACATGCAAGACCCAGCTGCAGAACCACTGAGTTATCTTCCTTCCTCTAGTATCAACAAGATAACAAAAGGTATGAACGATAGCAAAAAAAAGTATTGAATGCCAGTACTGGCAGTCAAAGTGATTCCAAAGGATGTACATGGTTTGCTTTGTTGCCTTTATATAAATCTACATGTACAAAAAACCAAACAAAAACCAACCAACCAACCACCACCACCACCACCAACAAAATCCAAATCTAGGGTTTTTCAGAACAAGCAATGGATTCTATATGTCTTGGTTTTTCTTTCTGTCAGGTAAGACCTGTGGACAAACAGCAGCTATAAAAAGCACTGAAAAACAAGTCCTACATGTGCATGATTTTTTTGGTTTTGCATTTGCTCATGTGAGTATTTGTTTTTTTGTAAATGAAATCAGAGGTCTTGTATCTGCCAATCATGAATTGAGCAACCTGCTTTGTTCCAAAGTCTTTCTGATGACATGAAATATGAATCCAGATGGCAGTTTTTAGAGCAGTAATTTAATTCTTGCTACTTAGATATCTGTTTCCCTTACAAATCCCTGGGAATTATAGATTCTACAGTTAGTCTATTTGAATCACCCACAGCTACACAACACAAAATACTGTTCTTCCACTAATGAAATCCCTCTTTACTTGCCAAATGTGGGATCAGAACTCAATTACAATTAAGTATCTTTACTTATCAAGGGGTGGTTTTATTTATCCAAGTATCTAGTTACATATGTATACAGGAAAACACAGAGTTTTCTTCCCTTTTTACTCTTTATTGTTCTCTTGGTTCTTTGTTGGTGCAGACAGTTACAAATGTCAAATATCAGTGTTGTTTGTTCCTTTCTTAATTAAATCTGAATTGACAATGTCAGGGATAAAAAAACGTGGAAAATTGCCTTTTTTTCAACCTTTCCTGATTTCTTTCATGTTTCTGGAGTCTGTTTTAGTTTAATAGCACCAAAATCCCTGAACACATTCTTTGGAATGTAGGAAGTCCTTGACTGTCTAGGGTAGAAAATTTAAGATGGGATAAGCATGATTTCAAGGCTACCACTTAAAGTGATGCAGTATTTCATAATTCCACAGAAAGGCAGATCAAGATAGACTGAAAGTAGGGCAAATGAGTCTTTCAACTTCTAGCAGAAGGGAAAAAAATAACACCAATATGCTGGGGCTGATTTTAAAGTAAAATACTATTGTTTTCTGCATTTTGAATGTGGTTAATCTGCAGTGTTTTTAATGTTCATGCTTGCATGTTTACCTGGTAACTCTAACTGCTAGGCAGTACTTGTGCATTGTTTTTGTAGAAGCTGTTCTCACACCAGGATTCCAGCCTTCAGAGAAACATCAAATATTGAGACATCTGTGACACAAGCTGTGAGAAATGGCAATAGCAGATCACAGCTGTGGTGGAACTGGCAATAGTAGATCACAGCTGTGTTGGAATGCATCCTGTGCACTTATTAATAGGCAGCTTTTTGGCTATAATTAAGATTTTGATTTATACTGACAATCCTGGCAAATCAGGCCCTGATTCTGCAGTCTCAGATTCAGTTGAATTTAATTTCTGTGTCTGGAACTTAGTGTTTCAGTTAAGTATTAGCACTCTAAACCCCTTAATCGATCTGCCTTGATTGCTGTGATCAGTAAATAGCTTCTTGAAAGTATAACAAATATAGGAAAGATGCACTCTTGCAGTTGTTCACTGGGAAACAAAACTTTCCTACTATTTAGCACAATAAAAAAGATCTGGAAGTGTTTCTGAAAGAGGCTGATGAGTTGTAAAGAAAGTTGATGATTATTTAAAATGTGAGCACCCAGCAAGATGCTTTACAGGAAAAGAAGTATTACACTGACAAGCTCGGGCTGTGAGACTTTACACATACAAGATACACTTTGGTGAAAAAAATAGAGCTCTTTACAAGTCCCTCTGTCCTGACTAAAGCTGAGAGCCCTTCAGCAAGGCTTAGGTTTTACAAGTCAAGGCACATGCAGCAAGATTTACACGTGCGAGGAACTTACATCAAAGAACTGTGCAGACAAACTCCCTTTTAAAACTCCCTGGTCACAAAGAGGGCTTGCTGCTGCTTCTTGTAGCGTGGTGATGGGTGCCAATTTTGTGATTGGAAGTCCTATCTGGAAAATGGGAAATGGGATCCTAGTCAGAAGGTGTTTGAAATTATGTGTCCTATTTCTGTGAGCAGCATCCTAAACATGTCATGAAAGAAATACTATCTCTTGCTCATTGCAGCTGGCCACTATGAAGCAAGGAGTGTGAAAGAGAAGAGAAGTTTCTCTCCCTGGGCTTGTAGGAGGCAGAAGGAATCTTTTTGTTTCCTGCCCCTGTCTCTTCTTTACATGTTGTACACTATGAGATAATATAAAAAAGGCAAGATTTGTAAGGTGATCTGGACAAACAGACTTACCTAAAAATTCTGGACAGACTTTCAGATACATAAGCCCCTTGTCAAATCTGACACGGATAGACCAAATATAAGCAGGATAAGTAGGACCCAATGTCTTGATTATAACCAAACTACATTAAATATATATACTATTAAATGTAAGAAAGGGATGAGTTAGTAGAAATGATAGAAAATGAAACTAAAATTTATTTCCCCCTTCTATTTGATGGTCTTTAGTTAGAAAATTTTTCTTCTAGACTTGCCTTTAAAAAGTTATGGTAAATGCCTGGTGGTCCAGTTCTATGACTCTGGCTCTGGCTCAAGGTCTGCTCTGGCTGTGCAGTCCTGTTTCCATAATGGAGGCTGTGGTTTGAGCAACATTAAGGGATAGTGCCTAGATGGAAACAAGATGTGTGGGTGTGTGGTGTGAGGCAGAGCATCTGAATGGGTGTGGAGTTGTGTTAGGTGGGAAACTAAGACCCGAGAGGTTGTAGGTGGGCTGACTGTTGTCTGAAGATTGTTTTTTTGGCAACTGCCTGTTACTTTACTTGTTTCACTGGGCTGAAACTATTATTTATAGTACTTAGTCACTGTGTAAAACAGAGGTAGTGTGCTATCCTGGGAGTCATTCAGGAATCAAAGACATGCATGTTTCTCATGAAATGTGGAGGTTGTGTCAGGTCTTCGGAACTGAGGGGAAAAAACACATGGTTTTTACTTTTTTGAAAGTTAATCATGCAACAGAACTGGTTTCAGAAAGGCTGTGTGAATAACTCACTTTATCCCTTGGCAGCTGAGCCAAACTTAAAAGACTGTTTAAGACAAACTTAAGAGCCAGTTTAGCAGGTTTCTCTGGTAAATCCAATATATTTCATTTGCATACTGTCCGTTTTTAACCAGCCATGGAAAAAAGCCATGCTGGCCATTTTTAACCAGATATGAAAAGTCACTGAGAAAAGCTTTCACACAACAGGGAGGAGTAGAGATCTGACCTTCTTGGAAGGGTTCCCATATCATTAAACAATGTCACAGTTAGAACTGTCTCTGTCGCCTCAAACATACACTACATGATATAAATTAAGACATTGTGGGGAGGAGCTAGAAAACTTGATTCAGACTCTTTCCTGTGGATGGAGCTGCTATGCTTTATGTATTCTTATTTCCAGATTTGAATAGATAATAACACTGCACTCATGTGATTGTGTTACATCACTAAACCTGGCTGGCCTTTGTGGAACTGTCCTACTGTAGTGAATGAAGCTTAGCAAGATATTGAATACAAGCAGAAGAGCAGTTTAGGGGAAGAATTTTTTTCTGTATGTTGTTCCTGGTTTATGGTATTCCTGCTTTCTTTCTAGTTCAGTTTTACTGAAGTTTGAAGTGAATCCTTGGAACTTGCAGACATCCTACATCTGTAACATTTATATTTTCTTCTTATGAAGCCTGGGAAATCCTGTCCTTACAGATTCAAAGATGTATTTTTTTCAGCATTTTTCTGGAGTGTAAGAAGCATGGTGTTATTTTTCACAAGGATGTAGTGGTTATAGATGCATTCACTTTAATCTGTGTAATCTTCTTCAAATCTATTTTACAGCCAATTGCAGTTCCCTGGAAATCATACAGTTTTGTAATTTGTGAAGCCTTTAGTTAATATTTGAACAGAAAGAAAGCATTTCATTTTGTAATAAGAATTTTCTGTTACTCTGTGGGAAAAAAGTCCAATGTCCTATTAAATCTGGAAATCCTGTTTCACTGCACAGCCTGATGAAACAGCTTCAGATTTATTTCGTATCTCACAGGAATAGCTAAAGCACTAAGTCCAGAGGTGCTACCATTTTATTCAGTTGGACTCAGCCTGTCTCAGCTGCTTTTCCAGGGATGTGAAGTGACTGCTGCTTGGCCTGCTGTGTTGGGACTGATGCATTTTCTCAAGTAACTGCAATAGTTCTGAAAATGAACTGCTCCATTTTTGAAGAGCAGCAAGGATACTACTTTTACAGTAGAGGTCTTTCAGAGAGGAAAGGTGAACATAGAAACTTATGCTGACTCCTTTCTTGGATTTTAGATGGAGGTCCAGATTCTGTGTCACATTACATCTTTCATTTTTCTCACAGCAAAACACAAGCGAGGGAAAAGTGAATAACACTGATTTTATTTAAGCAGTCTTGAGGAGCCATGGCCTGGAAATTTTAGGAAAAGCAAATTTTAAGTCTCTCAGTGACTCACCCTAGTAAATCTGAAATCATCAGGAGTAATCTTGTCCTTTTCAATCTCATTGCTTTCAGGACTGTACACACAGTTGTTTCAAAGTGAGCATAGCTTTAGACCTTTGTGACCATCGCAGCTCACAGCACAAAGATCTCTGAACATCTCTGAACATCTTGCTGCATTAAATTCTTTCCAATTCCTCTGCAAGGCTCTGTTTTATTCCTTTCTACTTTGTCTGCTTTATGCTAATAAAATGTATGTTAAACATTGCAAAATAGTATATTGAGTGTATCTGGTTTGCTGGTCACTGGCTGGAAATAATATTACACAAAAGATCATCAAGGAGGTGTGCTTGTACACAGTTTAAAGTACTAGGAAGCACTTTAGCTGTGGGGGAGATATTGGAACTTTACATTTATAAGATTTCTTATGGGACAAAGGGGAAGATAGTCATGCACAAGGTGAAATCCTATGTTCTATCTCTAGGGAAACAGAGATATCTTTGCTGTGGTTCACTCTAACACCAGGTCAAGTGGAGCTTTGGCTTCCACCTATGCAGGGAGAGGTGGGGATCAAAGGAAACAGATTTGCAATGAAGATGGGCAGGACCTGGCAGATAAATCTGACACAAAGCCAGGACCAAGAGCAACCTTAAGCTTGAGGTTTTGAATTCTTGCTTTATCTAACTGTTTTCAAGCCTCACATGGTGTAAAACCAGCTTTAGTTGACTTTACTGGAAAAAAGAAACATCTTGGTTTGATCCCTAGATGGTCAGAGTGCTATTTGCTGGATATTAGAGAGGAAACCAAAGGTCACATTGTTCTGTGAACTTCAAAGCACATATAGTGTATAATCCAACACTCACAAAGGCTGGCAAGACGCATAATTTTCTAGCAAGGACTATTTCTGTCCCTGAAACAGAGAGAGAAATATTGGAAAATTTCATGGTGCCACCTCTTTACGTGAGAATTATCTGAAACCTTCTCCATGAGAAAGCATCGTGTTGTTTTCTCAGTTATAGGCACAATGAATGAAGAATTTAACAATGACACATTTAAGCCTATAACTAATTTCTGGTACAAATGCTCTAAAATTCATAAAATACCAAGGAAGACTTTATCATAGTGCCAGTTTGAATCACTAAGAGATGAAATATTCAAAATGTGTGTAACACTTAAGACTGTAAGTGCTGACTTGAATGATTTAAAATCTAAAGCAGCTGTAATTAAAGCTTAATAATTCATAGGCTGCAATATAAAACAGCAAGTTATTTCATTTTGTAGTTTTTTATTAAATCAGTTGTGATAGGAAATGGTACCTTCTGAAAAGGCAAATACACAGAACCACAGCTAGTACATACATTTGTAATTCACCACGAGTAATTAAGAACACCTCTGTAAAGTGTAGGACAACGAGGAATCAATCTAAGTAATGCACTCTTGAATAACTGTGAACTTAAGGTTTAGCAGGTATCTAAACATTCTCTAAATCCAGACTAAAGAACATAAAGGGATATTTCATGTTGAACTGCAGTGTAGAATCTAAGAAGGCAGTGTTTCCTGCAGAAAGAAGAAGAGGGATGATTTTTACCCTCCCCCTCTCCTTTCCCAGCAGGTGGATTTTATTGAGTGCAAGTCACTTTGCAGTGCAGGCTATTCCGTGCCGGTTTTGTGGAATGCGACGCTCCTGCTCTGTATCCTGATTAAATAGGGGCAGAAACTGGTCAGTGACAGTTATCCCGAAAGAGTAGAAGACAGAAAAAAGAATGGCCTGGGAAGAGGAAGACACAAATATAATAAGAGTGAAGAGAAGAGAGAAAGATGGGAGGTGGGGTGGGGTTTTTTGAATGGTTGTTTGGGAAACAGAAAAATGCTTTGTAAAGAATTCCAAGAGAAAATACTACTTCTTTAAAACTTGTTGGCCTGGGGAGTATGTGTGGTTTTATAGAATGGTAAGGTTGGAAGGGACCTCAAGGATTATCTAGCTCCAACACCCTGCCATAGGCAGGGACACCTCCCACTAGTACAGCTCACTCAAGGCCTTGAACACCTCCAGGGAGGGAGCATCCACAACCTCCCTGGGCAACCTGTTCCAGTGCCTCACCACCCTCACTGGAAAGAACTTCCTCCTAACATCCAGTCTAAATCTCCCCTCTGCCAGTTTAAACCCAATGCCCCTTGTCCTGGCCTTACAAGACCTTGTCAATAGTCCCTCCCCAGCCTTCCTGTAGGCCCCCTTCAGATACTGGAAGGCTACTATCAGGTCCCCTCGAAACCTTCTCTTCTCCAGGCTGAAGAGCCCCAACTCTCTCAGCCTGTCCTCACAGCAGAGCTGCTCCAGCCCTCTGATCATCTTTGTGGCCCTCCTCTGGACCCGCTCCAACACTTCCATGTCCTTCCTGTGCTGAGGGTTCCAGAACTGCACACAGTACTCCAGGTGGGGTCTGACGAGAGCAGAGTAAAGGGGCAGAATCACCTCCCTTGCCCTGCTGGCCACGCTTCTCTTGATGCAGCCTAGGACTCGGTTGGCTGTCTGGGCTGCATGTGCACACTGCAGGCTCATGTTGAGCTTTTCATCAACCCAGACTCCAAGGTCCTTTTCCTCAGGGCTGCTCTCCAGCCATTCACCACCCAGCCTGTATTTGTGCTTGGGATTGTGCCTACCCAGGTGCAGGACCTTACACTTGGCCTTATTGAATTTCATCAGGTTGGCCTGGGCCCAACTCTCCAGCCTGTCCAGGTCCCTCTGGATGGCATCCCTGCCCTCTAGCAAGTCGACTGTGCCACACAGCTTGGTGTCATCTGCAAACTTGCTGAGGGTGCACTCCATTCCTCTGTCCATGTCACTGACAAAGATGTTAAACAGCACTGGTCCCAGCACTGACCCCTGAGGGACACCACTTGTCACTGGTCTCCAGGTGGACATTGTGCCCTTGATCACTCTCTGCGTTTTGGTGGTTATTGCTTGTTTTATTTTTGTAGGGTTTTTCTGTTTGCTTGTTTTGATTTTTTTTCTTTTTGTTTTGTAAAATAAATATTTTTACAATGTTCAGTAAGTGCTTTTATGCATGTAATTAATGGGAAACTTTTTTTTTTTATTATTTTAAAGGTGGATGACATATTTTAATGCCACAAAAGTTTATCTTGTTTTCTGGGGAATTACAAATGAGCATGACTAGAAGAATTTAGACATTTGAAATATACAATTGCAAGGTTTTGACCAGAATGAGGAAATGTTATTCTATTTTCAGTGAAATATTTTTATGAAGTAAGATATAGATAATGCAAAGAGATGGAGAAGCTTTAATTCCAGTGAATGAGTGAGGTTATATCTTCAAGGGTAAAGAATGACAACAGAATCCATCTACTGTATTTCCTAAGTGGATGTAGACACTCCAGTCCTTGGTAGTATTGTGTTGTTTTCCCTTTGTTTTTGCATTAAGGTATTGAACTTTGTGATGAAAAAAAGACTAATTTCTGTGAGAAAAATAATAGGAATTACATTTTAGTGTATTACCCTGGGTAAATGTTCGGTAAAATAGGGCTGTAATCACTGACTGAGACCTCTGTGTGGAAGTGCAATGAAAGTCAACACCATAATGACAGGAAATGCAGCTGATTATTCTCTTGTATTTTCCTTCTGGAACATTGGGCTGGAGTAGCCTAAAAAGTCACTTGCAGAATGACTCATCAAAGAGTCACTTAGATGGTTCAAGTTAATATCATACTCTGATCTGTTCAGAGGTTTGCAAAGTAAATAAAAATCTGACAAACAGGAGACTACAAAACCTGTGATGGTGCCACTGGAGTCAATCAAATTCTTAAGATAAAACCTCCATTTTGCATTGAAAATACCTATTACAAAATAGATCTTCTCAACAGCTCAGTTTCCTTAGCTGAAAATTCAGGAGAGGGCATATGTGTAAGAGCTGTCTGTGTGGGAAGCAGTCCACTTTGCATCTGGTTGACACAGGTCTTCGTTGCCACATGTTTCCCAGAACTGGAAGATGGGGTGAATCATTGTGCATCTGTTTGAAAAATGTTGTTATGCAGTCTATTTTGTCATTAGACCTTGAGTTTTCCTTCTATTTATACACTTTTATCATTTTTTACCTTTCTAATGCTGTTCTGTGAGACATTGTGCATTGTTGGTAGCACTGCACTTGTAACTCCAAATTCAGAGTATTCCTTATGGAGGTAGTTTTAAAGTATGCACCATTTACTTACGTATTGTGACTTTTAAAGATTGGTTTATTAATTGACATTCAAGAATAAGCATATCCTTATTCTTATGGAAAACTTACTATGTTTCCACATACCTTCATGCAAGGTATGGTTTGAGACATGCCTACATATAGATATATGTAAATGAATACATATATCTATTAATTTTAATGTATATATTTGCATAATTATTCTTTTGTTATCGTATCTAGGAGTACTGTGTGCAGTTCTGGAGCCCCCAGCACAGGATGGACATGGAACTGTTGGAGTGGGTCCAGAGGAGGGCCACGAAGATGATCAGAGGGCTGGAGCAGCTCTGCTGTGAGGACAGGCTGAGGGAGTTGGGGCTCTGCAGCCTGGAGAAGAGAAGGCTTCGAGGGGACCTGATAGTAGCCTTCCAGTATCTGAAGGGGGCCTACAGGAAGGTGGGAGTGGGATTATTTACAAGCTCTTGCAACAACAGGACAAGGGGCAATGGGTTTAAACTGGCAGAGGGGAGATTTAGACTGGATGTTAGGAGGAAGTTCTTTCCAGTGAGGGTGGTGAGACACTGGCACAGGTTGCCCAGGGAGGTTGTGGCTGCTCCCTCCCTGGAGGTGTTCAAGGCCAGGTTGGATGAGGCCTTGAGTGAGCTGTACTAGTGGGAGGTGTCCCTGTCTATGTCAGGGGGTTGGAACTAGATGATCCTTGAGGTCCCTTCCAACCTTATCATTTTATGATTCATTCTATGATTCTATGATTTACATATAATTAGCTACAAAGAGTGTTCAGTTTCTTTTCTGAAGCAGATCAAAAGAAGTTTGATATGGGTACGTGTTGACCAGTGGGACAAAGACATAAGGTGCACTAATTCTTACAGGCAATATTACAAAGAACAGAATTAACATGGGCAGTCAAACACGTTTTTTTCATGTGTTTCATTTGTATAACATGTGAAAGTTAATATGCAGCTTTGTTTTTCTAATTTAGATCTGAATTGTTAGAAAGATATGGATTCTATAAAGAAGATCAATTCCTACCCTCCTTTTTATTCCAGAAAAAAATACTAAAAATAATCAAACGTGAATTTTGACTGCCTCACCAGTCAGAGTTGTTCAGGAGACAGGTGTTTTACGTGGGATGTCTCGGTTTGATACACTGCCTCAAGCAAAGAGCAGGATCTGGACTTTTAGATGAAGGAAACAGACATCCGGTAGCGAACAATTCTCCCTATTCAAAGTGAGTTGGTTTGCTCAGACACTGAAGAGTGATGATTTGTATTAGATAACAATATTTGGTTTTAATGTGGTTCTTTTTTTTTTTTAGTAAAACCCCCAACACCAAAAATTTCTTGCCAGATCAAGGTATCAGATATAACCCAGTTTGAAAGCAGGCTTTTAAAAGAAATGTAGCCAAATCTGGGTTTTTTTGGAGTACAAGGAGAACATTTTTTCATTTGAATGAAAGTATGTAACAGACATTAGTTGCTCATAGCTTGGTGTGTAGAAATTAGCTCAGCTGTCAAAAATGTGGTTCTCAGGTATGTTGAGTGTTTCACTGTAGTGTTATGTCAACATTCAACTTCTGTGTTCTGTGATGCTATTAGGAAACAACTTATATATTTTGTGAAATCCATAACATGTATTTTGGTCTTGATTTGCTAACAGAAATGCAGAAGAGTGAGAATGACAGCTGACTAGGAGATTGTTACAACCAAAATTACTTACTGATGAATTTCTTGAGGCTTTTGACCTGTAGGAAAGCCTCATTCTAGAGCAGAAGCAATTTCAAATGCATTAACAGCAACAGAGATTGAAAATGAGCAGTACTGAGACTCTAATCTGTGAATTCTCAATCTGTGAATTCAAAGCATAAATGCATTTACAAGGAAATTCTGGCCTTGGAAGGTGTAAACAAATATGAAAACACTAAAATAATTACAAGGCAATTTCATTTGTAATGCAGATATGTTTATCAATATGTAAAATGTATTGCAAACAGAGTTTTGAAGAGAGCTCTTGGACCTAAGAAACACAGCTGTATATATTCTGTTAAGAATTGTAGAGACACATCTCTGCCAAAACCTACAGCCTTTGCTCTAAGAAGCTTGAGAGTTTGCCAGAGTAGCAAACTATAATTTTATTTTTAGTTGTGAACTGGATATGTATTCATAATTTACAGCAGCAAAATGTAATATGACTTACAGATGAGTGGCATTCTGGTTTTGACATCTATCACTGGTATTTTTTTTTCTCAAAATGAAAATGGTGTGTTCACATCAATACAGAATGTCTTTTAAGATTTGATGCTCCAGATGTGGAGTTGTAATTGTACCTGTCTCACTCCCTTCCCCTCACAGGCTCATTTTTTCTGTCCTTGTCCTCTTGGAAAGAAAAATGAGGTAGAAACACTGGTTTGGGCCATTTCAGTCAGAATGGTTATATTATATCACATTGCCATACACCTTGCCACCAGTGCTAGCTGCTAAATCCACAGCAAACTGTAGGATTTACTCCGTTATCTTAATTATTATTATTATTTTTAATAGGCTCTGTGGTGGGTATTTATCTGCACTTCTCATTTTGGCTCATGTTTGTACTTGCACTAGCCCTTGCACCATTAGCTGATGCAGGCATGCATGTATATCTCTGCAGTTCCTTTCCCCTAGCCTGATCAGCTCTGGGAGAAGTCTGGGTCATTTACCATTTTACCATTACTATTTTCAACTAATCGAGTGCTTTAATGTGCTTGATGGAGTTCTTTTTTAATGGAAAATGAAGCACACCGTCTGGTAGGGATGTGGGGAAGATAATCCAGGTCTCCTCAGCATTTTGACATCTGAAAACATTATTTTTCTTTTTTTTGTTTTCAGTAATCTGCCAGTATGGATTTTCACAGTACTTACAGTCGCAGCATTTGCAATCACAAAGCTAAAATTGGCCATCATCCTTTGAACTATGAGTAATGTAAAGTTTTAGGATTATAATGTAAAAATACAGTTGAAAGTTGATTCAGACCACCACAAATAACTTTTTGAATAGGAAACATAATGAAAGTGTTTTCATTTTGAACTGAAGAAATAAAACATGGGAATTCTGTGTAAGCCAAGATCTTATACCGATGGTACATTTGATACAAGTGAATGATACAAATCTGCCTTACAAGTAAACCTAAGTGAGTTTGACTGGAAAAGTCAGTCATTGCCTACTGCCAAAAAGAATTTCAGGGAGTTTGTTCATTTATTTATTTAAAAACAGGGACTGAAACCAAATTCTCCTGCGTTTTTATCAAAGAAAGAACAAATTCATTTCTGATATCCACCTGAGCTTTTAGTAACGATAAAATACTTGCATAGCACGCAACTTCTGCAGTCCTTTTTTGTTTTTCCAAAAGAACAAGCACCATATACAAGATGAAATAGAAATTGATTTTCTTTTTTTTTTCCCCTTTTACACATTTCTAGTAATGCAAGTCACCCTTGAGGACAAAACTAAACTATAAAGACACATCATCCACAGACTTTGAATGAGCAGAGTGAAATGAACGATTAAATGTGAGGGCTCACTGCTATGCAGGGAAGCTTAGCAAACAAAATGTTAAAAATGATCCTCTATTTTTTTTTCTTTTTGCAAATTTTAATTAATAAATAAAACCTGTAAGTCAAATATTACTCCCACACAGAAAGAACTTTCCAGTTCTTGATAGACAAGAGAAAAAAGCAGAAGCCATGATTTTAAATTTATTTGAAGTCTATACACCTTTAGGCAATGTGATAGTAGCGTTTGTACCTCCATCTATCTGGACACTGATCTATCTATCATCTGACGAGCTGAGGAACATGAAAGCCTCTGTCACTGAAGGTCTCTCTAAAATCCAAACAGACTCAGTGATGAGTTTGTTACTGGTGTAGCAGGGAGGCGTGCACAGAAGGGACACTTCACTATGCCTGCAGTTTCAAAAGAATACATGGTTTATACTGCTGCTTAAGAAAACTGCCCAGTGAAATCATTGTATGGCTGGGCATAAGAAGATTTTATAGTGAGGTTAGACAAAACTGTTCATACACCTCACAGGTGAGGACTCTAGGGCAGATCTCTGAGATTCACATCCCTTCCCTCGATTGTAAATTGCTAGCAATTGATCTGCTTTACCCATAATCAATGTTTTCATTAAAAATGAATATACGATGACTTCCAATGCTACTGTATTTTTTCTGCATTGATTAATTTGCAGAAAGAGAGAGAATGTATGATAACATTTCCACTGTTATTCAATTTTATTCTCTTCACAATTGTACCAAGGGTGGCTGAGATTTTTAATTACAGTGGCTCTATTACTTTTTGTTTTCTCTGAATTTCAGTTGTTGAAGTTGGATATCTTCTACTCAGTGACAGATACTCTTGTGTATAACACATTTTAGATTGTTTTCTGAAGTTAACGTTTGGCATTTTTTACATTGCAACATCTGGTTTGACTCCAGACCTCATTCATAACCAGCAGCACTGTTTCTACAGTCCCAGAAATATTTTATACTTGAAAATATGTAGTTTTTTTTTCTTTTGGCCACCTGTATACAACTGCTTACTCAAATCAGTGCAACTGAAACCATCTTACATTTCTTGTCTAAGGCTGTCAAAATTATTTTCAGCCTTGTCAAGTTCAGCCTTTGGTTTTTTTTCCCCTCTCTGTGCTAAGGGGACATTTAGTATAAGTGTCCTTCTGTTGGCATTTCTGTTTTGGTTCCCCTTTTGACATATTGCCTTTTGTGCCATTTGTTGCTCTGTGAACATTCTTGCTTTATTTTAAAACACAGAGTATTTTTTTTCCCCATTGTGTCTCTTACAATCTCTAATGCAGCCTTGAAACCTCTTACAGCAAAGCATATGGTCATAGTATTTGGTTTATTGTTCCTGCATCATATGAAAAGAACTCAGAAATCTAATTAGAGTATCCTGAAAAAAAATGGTGTAATTCTGGCTCTGGAAGTGGGAAAAGTTCTGTAACATCTCTGAATACTTGTTTAATCTCTGAATGTTCTTACGTTTTGAAGAACAAAAAATCACTATGAAGAGTCCTGTTCTGCTAAGCGTTGGAAGTAAGATACATAAAACCTCTGAGAAAAACTTAGCCAAATCAACGCTTTGTGCATTACAATACATATATATATGACTTGTCATGTTTATGATCAAAATGCTTGTATTATGACATTTGTGAGCTGCAAAGAGACTGAGGATACTATCTATAGCACATTGGAGGAGACCCATAGCATTTTTTCCCTATACTGTGGATCCAAAATAAGGTTGGGCCTGAGTACACCATATGACTGACATGATTAGCACCTAAACTTACGTGCTACTTGGCTACTGCTTGGGCAAACCTCTGAAAGATGAGGTGATTGCAGCTGTTGGAGACATGTGACAAGTAACTGAGCAGAAAGAACTTTGTTTACTCCTTACTTCAAGGAATTTTTCAAGCATGTTTAACAGAAGAGCACTTAACATTTGGTAGAGGTTAGTAACCTCCTTCTGACAGACTTCAATAGCAGTTTTGTCCTTTTTGACAGAGAGGGAATTGTAAATACTGTTACATCTTTCTTTTTCACTTAGTTTTCATGAAATAGTATTCTGAAACTTCATGACTGACCTTGAAAAAATGGTGTTGCACTTGAGTATTTTTAAGAGAGCTTTTGTCTCTATGTCAACAGATCATACAAGAGGTGGAAATATGGATGTGTTTCTGCTGCTCTCTTTTTGGTTTGCACTGCTGGCAAAATCAGGTATCACTTACTGCTGATGCTATTTCTATGCCAGACCACAAAGAGACCAGCACAAAAAGGGACACTTCGGCAGCAGTGAGTTTTAGGGACTGCAGGGCGCAGTCCAATACCTGACCACAGCAAAGATCTTTGCCCCTCTCACCCCCAAGGAGTCTCACTACCATCTCTGTGCTCCAGGGAAGCCACTACTACCCTCCCTCATGGGAATAACGTTCTTTCTTACAACTCTGGGATACTGCCTAAGTTGTGGATGAAAAGCAGAGATGCACTCTGTGGTAGTTTGCGTGGTCCCAGGTCCCCCTTAAACAAAACCATAGGGACAGAGGTCCATCCCCACCCTCTGCTCGTCCCAGAGGGCTGGAGCAGCTCTCCTATGAGGACAAACTGAGAGAGTTTGGGCTGTTCAGCCTGGAGAAGGCTTCGAGGAGACCTTATAGCAGCCTTCCAGTATCTGAAGGGGGCCTACAGGAAGGCTGGGGAGGGACTATTGACAAGGTCTTGCAATGACAGGACAAGGGGCAATGGGTTTAAACTGGCAGAGGGGAGATTTAAGCTGGATGTTAGGAGGAAGTTCTTTCCAGTGAGGGTGGTGAGGCACTGGAACAGGTTGCCCAGGGAGGTTGTGGATGCTCCCTCCCTGGAGGTGTTCAAGGCCAGGTTGGAGGAGGCCTTGAGTGAGCTGTACTAGTGGGAGGTGTCCCTGCCTATGGCAGGGGGTTGGAACTAGATCTTTGAGGACCCTTCCAACTTTAGCATTCTATGATTCTATGATCATAATATTGTTATTCTATTCCCTTTCCACTATCACAGCTTGATAGCGCTTGGCTGCATTTCTCCCCCTTCCTTTCCTTGCCTTCCCTGTTTCCACTTCTCTCTGAACAGCACGTGTTCCTCTTATCTTGTGGTTCATGGGGGAGTTGGCAAGGAGGGAGCTGAGCCACTGAGGCCTTGTAGGCCCAGCCAGGGAGGTGCAATTCCTGCCTACCTTACAGGCCAACTGAGTGAGGAAGGGGTGGAGGATTCTAGAAGCCCAGTTTGGGCCTAGTGGATACTTATTCTGCCTGATTGCCTTATATATATAAATATATATGTTCTTATAAATAGACTTCCTCTCTAAATGTCCAATCAGTGTACAGTGTCCTCATTCTTACTCCTGAAAAGGGGTAAGAGTCTATTCTGTTCTCCAGCATTGTATGAGCTCTTGGCCCAAACTGGAACACACTCAGAGGGGTGTAAGGCAAGAGGGTGAAGTGGTCCCAGAGGTATTCAAAACCATGCAATGCCTTGATCAGATGAACAAGTTGCAAACACTTGCAGAGCAAGAGAGCAAAAGCTGATGGTAAAAGGATAGCTTTGAAGTGAGTTTGAGTTTTGCTGCTGGTGCCACTCATCCAGGTGCTGTCTGTCAGCGTCAGGAACCCCTGCGAGGCAGGTGAGCTGCTGCGCTAGCACGACAGGCAGCTCCCTGTGTCTCCGAGAGGGCTCAGAGCAACCTGAGGCAGAGCCAGATGTGAGTGAGAGATACAAAATGAAAAAAATCAGGTGTTTTGATTAGTTGTACCTCTTTTACAGGAGCTTAGCCTATCAGGGTAGGGAAAGGAAGTGCACTCTTTATTATCAGTATGAAATGAAATGAGTGAACAACCAAAATCTGCAGTGGCAAATTAGAATAATATCTTGGAGATGATTGTAGATAAGTCAGATACCTCTCCTCTTTTCAAACAAGTGACCAGATACCTGATGTAACAACCAGAATTTCATTGAGAGAAATGAATAAACATCTGACTTAAAACATTTCACGGGATCACAGGATGTTAGGGGTTGGAAGGGAACTCCATAGATCAAGTCCAACTCCCCTGCCAGAGCAGGACCATAAAATCTAGCTCAGATCACACAGGAAATCATCCCATGGAGTACGTGCTGAAAGATGTATATATTTATATATATTTATAATTTTAATTTGTTTTTATGTTTCATTTCTATTTCTTAGTTTTCCTCTTTATTTCCTCGTTTTTTCCTCTTAGACAGATATGATTTGCTCTTCTCCAGCCAACACAGTAAGCTGGTGAAGATGTCTGGTTACTGCTCTAAGCAGAAATGACACAGGATTGGCCATGGAAAGGCTGGTTTCAATGCAACCACTGTAGGGTTTCTTTTTTCTTTTTTTTTTTTTTTAATCTCCCTTCTCCCCCACCTCCCTCCACCTCCTTCCTTTTCTCCCATCTTCCTCTTTTCCTCTCCATCTTTGTCCTTTCAGCATGATCTCCCCTTTACCACCATATCTGCCTCTTTCCCACCCCACATTGCATTTTCTCTTGTTTTTTTTTTTTTTTTTTTTTTTTTTTTTTCTGCCAAACTCAGAGCACCTGAGTTCTCTTGCAGTCTCCTCTTGCCCCAGGTGTGACCACTTTGCCCTTTCTGCCCACTCCCCTTTTTAATCAGCCCCGGGAAAGGCAGAAGCCCCAAGCTTGCCCAACTGGGCAGAGGAATCCTCCTCCTATCATCACTGGTGAGTCCCTTTGGTGCACACTGGGTGAATGGTGAATGGGAGTTGGACAAAGGCCGGGGGGCCTGGTGGCCCCCCGGTTAGGCAGGATAGATCAGAACAATGATGCCTTTTTTGCTGTCTTGTAGAGTAATTGCTGAAATTCAGGCTTCTACCAGCTAAATGTAACACCTCAGAGGCTTCACTGATTGTGCAAGAGCTGTTGGGCGGGGCAGGCAGTGCTGGGTGCAGCAAGACGTTGGAACTTTTCCTAGTTCTGCTCCACACCCCATGGCTCTGCTGAACTTACTGCTTTTCTTTTTCTAATCCCATAGGAAGCTGATCCACCACCAGTCAGCCTCTCACTTTTAAAATACGTCTTTAGATGATGTCTAGGGTCCCTTCCAACCTAAGCCATTTAGAGATATAATTTCAAATACTGTCATCTTTTCTTTCCTCCTTTCATTTCGTTCTGCAGTTCTAGAAGATCTGCCAGTAGTTTCTCCATTCATTACCTTAAAGTTTTCTCTAATGAGTCTACTGAATGGATGGGCTTCCAAACCTTGTCTTTGTGGATTTGCCTTGAAACCGATGGAGTTTTCACCCTATTCTTTCAGTCCTGCTTCTTATGCATCCACAGAATCTCCCCAAGAACTCTGGTAGTCATTTTGCTGTTGCACAAAGTTGGCAGGTGACCTTCCTTCCTAAAACAGGACAAAAGGAATCATTATTCCACAGGGGATAAGAATGCATGAACAGATTCATGTGTTCACAGTGTCATGTCACTCCTGAATTTCAACTTGTACAAAGCTCAGGACTTTGAGCTGTTTATTTCCAGGAATACAAACCAAAATTGTACAAGAGGAGATTGTCACTCTACATGACATGGTTTTATACCTGGAAAAATATGTTTAATGAATGGTTTTTAAACCTTTTTCAGAGCCCTTCTGTGGCTAGAACACAGTCCTACTTCTCAGTTACCTCTCAACTGTATGACCTGGGGAATTTTCCAGGTAAATGAATAGTTTATATTCCAATGCTGTGTTGATGGTATTAAAATGTTGCACATACACGCAGTGCTATTACCTGTTGCCTTAGTAACCATCTATATTACACTGGTAACATAGCAACATAAATGAACATTCATGACCTTGAAGAATCTAAAACAAATAAACAAGTAGAGGGAGTCAGGTCTGAAGGAAAGACAATTTTTATGCATCAACAAGAACTGAATTTTAGACTTCCAGGAACTGTTTCAGGAAAAAAGAATGTTGGTTTTTGGGTTTTTTTTCCACATAAATGCTGCCTATGTTGATACAATAATTGGAATTATGAGTTTTTGAATGTAATTATTTTCCTCATTTGTTGCCTGCCCCTTGTCCTAGAATGAAAGTGCATTTAAAAAAAGGTAAAATTTCCTGATTGCTTTCAAAAGAAACAGCATGAAAGAAATCACTGGAACAATATAGTCAAACTATTTTGAGCTGTTCAATCTGTGGGGTTTTTGTTTCCTAGCAGTCAAACCACAGTATTAGGATGGTGGGAGATAGCTATGATGGAGGTGGATAGTCCATGGAATGCTGGCTTTACAATGCCTTAAGTTACTTAAGACAACTTTAGATACTGGCAATAACATAGCAGGACAAAATAAATGACTCCCTACAGAATATGAATTTGTATTTCTGCAATACCCTACCCTTGAGCTTTGTAGTATGGACAAATCTCTGAGCTCTTTGTTATTTTAGACTTGTGACCATTCAAGTTAAACTTTGTGAATTCAGCATCGTTCAAGAACATGCTTAAAGCTAAATGCATTCCTAAAGGCTTCTCAGTATAGAGATGAGCTTAAGTTTACAGACATCACTTCACCAAACAGCAACAAAGACAAGAGACTTTAAGTATGAATCCTATGCGCTCCTAGACAGCTATTTTCATTTGTGCCAGTAATACTTTATGCCACAAACTCGCACATCCTGCTCATGTAAGACTCTCTAAATAAGGAAGATCATAAGACTTGAAATAGCATGCAAAATCCTACGGAATGGTAAAATAAGTGCTTATGCAAGTTTTTGTTGCTCAGTATTTCAGTGATTTAATTCCTGTACATGTAAACTACAGTGGCTTCCTTTTTGTTCCTCATGAGATCACTGTTATGCTCTTTATTAAACTTGAGCAAGCTTCCATCTGTGTAAAATTACACATTCAAGTAGGTGCGAATTCCAAAGGAAATTACTTACTTTAACAGCAGTCCCCTTTTGACACAATGTTCTCATTCAATTCTCTTCACTCTCTATTTTAGTACTTGATGTTGAGTGGAGTTGCATGTGTGGTAGAGACAATATGTCAAACTTGTGATTTAGGTAGATTCAAAAAGTACCTATGTAACTACATCTACTTGTTGTTTGAGAAGGAATGTGCATCACTACATATACACGTGGTATGACCGCTGGCTGATGGCACATCAAGAATCCTTTTGTCATGATGTGTATCCAGCTGAAAGGACTTCTCATACTAAATTTATTTCAGCATTAATATTCTCAATTTTTTAGATTTATTTTTTTTTGTTGAATCTTTCTTTCCTACATTTGCTCTGAGGTACCACAGGAACTCCTCAGCTTCTTCCTCTAATTTAGGTTTGTGGTTGCTATGTCCTCTTGTGACTGTGGCCACAGTGACCAGAAAAATAAAAGATAAACAGTTTATGGTGCACAGAGACATTCTGACTGTATGGCCCATTTTTGTAGATCAGTACTGATAATCAGACTTTGAGGGGTTTGCTCAGCTCTATTCAGCGGGCATGCTATTCTCACTCAATGTGTACAACTCCTTGCAACTCTGAGTGAGAAAATGTTGACCTTACTAGGGGCAGACTGGAACCAAGAGCATGCCAGTGACCCATTGAATTCAATGAGATCTGCCTCTACATCCACTCTTGAAAAGGACAGAAAAGTTTCAGAGCTTTGCAGAGCACTACAGAAGCTTACATTGCTCATTCACGTTTCCTTCCTCTGTTATTTGAGAAATTGCCATTGTTGCTGTCAGAGCTAAGGAAAAGGTGTTTTCATGGTAAGGAATCTTAGCCCAAATTGTTTAGAAAACCTTATAGCCCATCCTGGGTCGTAAAAGTTAATGATGAGTTATCCTCTGGGACAGGATCCATTACCTGTATGGACTTCACAAGATGAGGTGAAGCCACCTGGTTCTTAGAGGTGTGTTAATGTTTAAACTGCTACTCAGAAATCTTTTTACACCAAAGAGCATCACTCTGGAGGTTGGTACTGAAGACTCCATTTTTCTAAAAGTAAGTGATGTGATATAGCTGCACAACACCGAGGGCACCATGCATTACAAAGTTCCTCTCATGTCCTTGTGTATTGTACAGTGATTGACACGGAACACAGATAACAATGTTAGAGCAATGAAAACTTTGGAGGTTTTCTTTATGCCACACTCCTTTAAGTCCTGTCTTCTGTGTCATGTTTTGAAATTAATATGGTTCCTGCCTATGCATATGTCTTTCAGATTAACAAAATGGTGCATGCATAAAATCACAGAATGGTAAGGTTGGAAGGGACCTCAAGGATCATCTAGTTCCAACCCCCTGCCATAGGCAGGGACACCTCCCACTAGTACAGCTCACTCAAGGCCTCATCCAATCTGGCCTTGAACACCTCCAGGGAGGGAACATCCACGAGGTGTTCAAGGCCAGATAGGGAGTAAAAGCAAGGTTTTAGGGTGTAGATTGCAAAATTATAGGATGGTGCACACAATTATTTCCCTGAAGCACTTCCTAATTCTCAAAAATCTTGATCTTCAATTATGCATTTATCCTGCTAGAAGAGTGCTACAGTTTTAAGACACCCTTAGTATCTCTTCTAAACAAACATTTGTTTTTTTTAAAAAAGGCAAGATTTGTGTAACATTCTAAACATGTCTTGCCTCAGCTCAGCACTGCTGCCAAGCTTCTAGAGAGGAGTCACTGAAGGAAGAAAAATTTCATCTCTGCTGGTCTTAGTGGGGCATCTTCAGATCAAGTAAAATTCATCAGGTTTTTGGCAACTAACTTTTTTGTCCCTTAGACAAATCTAGAATTGAGATATGTCTGACCTCAGGAACTTTCAGTGCAACCCTTAAGCAAAATTATTTTATTTTAGCTACATGAGGAGAGAACAACCCCCATTAAATTTCATAGGTCCAGTCTGCCAAATGTGCTGTACCACGTATATGCAGAGGTGGTAAGAAACCTAACTCATGTACAATATGTTAATTGGGATTTATTTTTTTTTTTCACAAATAAGATGAAGCTGAAAAGAATTTTCAACAAAGTTTCAAAACTAAACATTGTAATATTCAGAGAAAACAAGTTTCTCTATTCGGAGACAAGAGTCTAACAGCTGTACACAGCTGAATTTTGCTGACTGTCATAGCAACACTCAACTACAGGGAGGAAAGAAAGTGGGAAATTTTCACAAGGTGATAACTAGCAGCTCTGAGCAGGACTTACCATTCCTGACACCAGTATTCACTGATGTGTAAGTTTATTAAATGATACATGGCTACATAGGACTTTTAAGAGGTGGTTTTGGTTCATCCTGTCTATGTGACCTCAGGCAAGGTATTTATGCTGTTGCACAGTCCAGTCAGACTTACCTGCCTACCTATTTCCATTTAATAAGCAGGGACCTGCTTTCCAAGCACATTGTCTAATTGGGGCAGGTAAAGCTTTATGGGAAGTGATTTTTGCCTTTCAATCAGTCTGACTGTTTCTAGATTTATCTTTTGATGTGCACAGTGCTGCGTCCTGCAGTCTGGATGCTCTGAATGTCTCACCTTCCTCTCTTGACCTCTTTGGAGAAAGACCAAACTTATCTGAGTTGTACCTGTATTTTCTTTCAGCAAATTGATGTCAGGCATCCCAGAGCCTTTTCTGTGAGTATGAAGGTCACAGAGTGTGAACATCCTTCCTTCTGGCTGTATGGTCTGCCTGGGGTTATTTTTATTCATTTCCTCATTGCTTCCTAGCTGAAGTTTGAAATGTAGCCCCCAGCCACCCCCAGCCCTGCTATCTGGGGATCTGTTTGCCGTACATTGACTCCCTGAGGCTCTTTGGCCTTTACCACATGTAGTTTCCCATTGCTCAAGCTAAAACAGATCAGGCAGCAGTCACTGACCACAATGCAGGTTGGTGCTTTCTTCTGGTGGTGAGAAAAACTCTTTACCGGGCCACGTGGTCATGACACAAAGCTGGGAAACCTACTAAGGTGTCGCCTCTGATCAGAAATTGGAAAATATTCTCAGCTGCTGTAGGTGTAGTGGAAGGGTAATTAAGGCAAGTTATTATTTACTGAGATTAATATTGCTTATTAGTAGTCAATATTCAGAATCCTGGTCATTAATTTATTAATTAAAAATTATTATTTATATTTATTATTGTTTTAATAATAATCAGTTCTTCACACCGGTCACAGAAACTTTACACAGGCAATAGCAGGATCTAGAAATAACTAGTAATAATATAGAATCATAGAATGGTAAGGTTGGAAG
>VWZE01021926.1:109069-156145 GCA_013396675.1 Eubucco bourcierii | reverse complement strand
TCGGTTTGCTGTCTGGGCTGCATGTGCACACTGCAGGCTCATGTTGAGCTTTTCATCAACCCAGACTCCAAGGTCCTTTTCCTCAGGGCTGCTCTCCAGCCATTCACCACCCAGCCTGTATTTGTGCTTGTTATATATATAACATTAATTGAACTCAATTAAACTGCAAGAGAAGGTTCTTGTGGTTAGTCTTCTGCTTGCAGTCAATGCACCAATTGCCCAGTAGATGCACTCAAGGAGCTCCTTTCTGCTTATGGCAGAAAGCAACGGTGAACTACAAGAGGCTTAAGTTACTGGTGGGGCTAGCTACAGCTCCAGACAGTTTCCAAATGCTTTCAGAGAATTCTGTTACTGTCTTGTCAGCTACTGAGACTTCTGATTCTTCCCAGACTTCAGAGTGCCGGGGAAAGGAGACAGACAATCTCTGCCCTCGTCTTGATCTCCTCTGGATGATCTATGTATCTCCAGCACTTCCTGTCTTGGCAGGAGGGTTTCAGTTGCAGATAGGATGCAATGCCATGTGGAGTCTCAGCGTGATGTCATGCTGGCTGTGCAGGCCAATTGCGTGGTGACATTTAGAGACTGTTCCTGGTAAACTCTTGGAAGGCAATTTCCAGGCAGTTCAGGATGCTGTGGCAGCAGCAGGAGTATGGATACAAGGGCAGAACAGGTTGTATCACCTGCTCATTTGCTTTTATCAATACAGCCTAAGACTAATGGGCCTTTGGACATAGATTAGCCTATCAGGATGGCACTTTGCCAAGCTTGACCGTATTAGGAGAAACCATAGGCTTGCTTTTTGAGGGCAGAACACAGGCCTTGCATAAGGCATACACAAGTTGAGCATGTGTACCTTGTTTACCACAGGATGCAAAACAAGTCTGGACAAGCCAGGGTACTTGGACTCAGTGGCTCCAGGTTCTTTGTCCTCTTTTCTGTGGTTCCTTCTCCCCGAAACAGAGTAGAAAAACATGTACAGGCATGCTAGGACATGTATAAGTCTATTTTGTCCTGCTTAGGCCTTCCACCACAGTAGGTTGCCCAGAATCTCTCTGTTACACTTCCCTTCTTTACTGGGTAGCTTGGCTACAGAGGAAGCAGCAAAGATTGAGGGAAATTAAAAGGGCATACCTTATTTATTTGCTGGAAGTTAAAAGGTAAGCATTAAAAGTTTTATACTTTTAAAAATGTTTTTAGTTGGCCTCTAGTTTATAAACATCTATCCACCAAAGTCTGCTGCAATTTTATTCTTATTTCCAGATATATTGAATAATTTCTGGTATGCTCAATATTAAAGAACAAATACTGTTTCAGTAGAAACTATACTTTTCTTACCTGTGCTGGTTTGAGACTAATTGGAATATTTTACTGAGAGAAATTGAATCCTTAGCTGTGAGAAGAAAGAAAAACAACAGTAACCTATATCACTCATTCTTCCGTTGAGAAACACAACTAGTCAAAATATAGGTAAGATACTTGCTTCTCGCACACTTCTCAGTTGTTCTGCTCCTTCACTCTGGCAGTCTGTGGATGCTTCTACCTTAACACTAATCCAGCCTAACCCTTTATTTCCCCTGACCTCCTTGTCTTTCTGACATCTCACCGCAGATCTCTCCAGATTTATCACCTGAGAGATAAGGGATTGAGCTGGTTATTTCTGAAGGGAGGGAAAGAGCAGGGAAAGTGGGGCAGGTTTGCGTAGGGAGTCTCCTGGCAATCTGATTGACTGTTTTGGAGGGAATGTCATGTTTCTGTATTACTTTTAACTTGTATATAACTATATATATGTCTGTGTGTGTGTATATATATATATGTCTGTGTGTGTGTGTATATATGTATACTTGCAAATTGTGCTGAACTGTAAATATAGCTTCATTCCTTAATTCCAACTGGCAGAGTCTAGTCTGCGTGATTTCATTGTGTTGGGGTGGGTAACTCCCAAACCATCACATTACTGAAAAGTGTTATAACAAAGAACATGTTACAATTTAAAATGTTACAGGTTCAGTGGGCATCACTGTAATAATGTGTGTCTCCATCTGTAACTAACTAGGTGACTCTAAATTAGTGAAATAGTTAGGGATTGGGCTGCAGTGTTGTATTTCTCAGGACATAAGGGTGTTTGTGGATATCAAAACCTTTGAAATGATAAAATTAATCTAAAATTTGACTGTGGGAGGGCTTGCTCTCTTTTTTTTTTTAACCTGGCACTCAGTTAATGTAAGGGAATTGTTCTTAACATTGCTGAATTTACTGGTTCCCCCCCCCTTCATATTACATTTCCAGTTTACACTTATTTATGAAGAGAAGCCAGTGGAAGTCTGTTTAATGTTTTAACGTTGTAAGGCAGAGCTCCTGCACCGGCGACCCACTGACTCACAGCTCAGGCAGAAGATCAGATCCAATGCTGCAAGGGATTAGAATTAGAATTTATGAATATTGTGATCTCTGTATATATCACATTGAAAGCCGAGATCTTAACCTGTGTGCTTGCTACTCTCAGCCTTAGAGATCCCAAATGTCTTGGCACCATTTCAAGTAATTTCTTCAGATGAGTTTCATTTTCACACTCTGAGTGCATGTGTAGCTCTTAGTAATACACCCAAGCCCTCCACCTAGCACTCTTGTGGTTCACTCAGAAGTGAAAATGAATGAGTTCATACCTAGAAGATAGAAATGATGTAATCAGCTTCAAGATAAAGAAAAGCTTCTAGCTATATTTTATATTATTATTATAAATGACAAATGAAATTGAATCTAAAATAGACAGTATAGCCCTTCAGACATCTTGCTGTACTCTGCCACTGAAGCAATATTAATAACATTTGATCAGGAAAACAGTATTAGGTTTGACATGCTATTTACAGTGTTAGAAGGAGCTCCCTGGAACATACCCAATGGAACAGGATATTGCCCATCTCTTTTAACTCCATTTAATAAAAGAAAATTGCCTACTGTTTCAGGTGCCAGAGATGCATCAATACAGATGCCACTGCAGAATAAGCTGTCACTGATTATCACTACCTTTAATCTATCTTATTAATGAAATCATTAGTCATTTTCATGTCAGCTGAGACAGAACTATGACAACTTTTATTATTTGACATTGATAAGGAGAGCGTTCATGCTCCACAAATCAATGAGTAATGAGATGATCTAAAAAAATCTAGGTAGTGCTAAGAGCAGTGAGGTATGTCAAATTCTTAATAGGTACTTGTAATGTCTGGGGAAAAAAAGGAAAGAGTAGTAAAGTACACAGAAGTTTGGAGAAAGACGTAATTTCTCATTCTTTCCTATAAATGTTCATGTATTTCACGTGTTCTATGAACTTGAAATAATAATGAATATACCAGGACTCATGCACTCCTTATTTTAAACAGACCCTATGCAGTCTTCATTGGAGCAAGTTGGTGGAAGACCTGGTGCTTAAAAAAAATGGAGCAAAATACTGAATGAAAGAGCAGGAAAGAGTCATATTTCTGACCTGACCATTGTGTATAAAGATTATTGCTTCTTAGCAGATGATGACTGACTATGATGACCTTTAGAAATGTGCTGCTCTTGCAGTGGTTAGAATTTTTGTGTGCCGCTGAGCTATTTTTCCCTTTCTTTAGGATATGGTTGGACTTACACAGAAAGGTACAAACTCTGTTTAGAAGCACATAGGTTGAGAGACAGAAATAGACTGCATGGATTCTAACACACATGAAAAACTGGTAATAAAAGAAGGATTTGTATCAGTTCTTCATCTGTAGCATGCTTTATTCAATCATCAGATGTATGTAAGAATTGGCCTCAACTGGTGCATGACCAAAGCACAGATTAACTTCTTCGAAATTAGCAAGCATGGGCCTCATGGGAAGACATAAATGAGAACGCAAGTGAAGTCAAGTTTTCCTGAAAGTTCCTGGGATATATGTGGGAATAATGGAAGTAATGTGCCAGCATTGTAGTAACAGTGAACACAGAAAAAGTGGAGTCATAGTATTGGATTCATCATGAAGGATTGTGGTGGTAGTTTGTTTCTTTAAATGAAGGAAAACGACTTTGAAAAGCTACATAGCTTTTTCTGCGTATTTGGTTCACTAATCCTGTAGTAAGAGATGCCACTGTTAGAAAGACTTAAATTTTATGATGGTTTAGTCATGTCTGGGGGTCCAATGCCCATCAAAGCCACTCTCTCTCCCCTTAGATGAACAGGGGAGTGAGGAAATATAACCAGAGGATGAAAAACAAAACTAATGGCTGATTGCAGAAGAAAGATTAGATGAAAGTAGTATTCTCTGCTTCTCGTTATCAGATGAAGTCCTGTTTTCCAGGGAACAACCAGACATCAATATGCATAGCTGTTGCTCTGGAGGACAGAAGTCATGAACAGATGTACCCACACTTCCTTCTTTGACTCGGCTTTTATATGTGAGCTGATGTCATATGGTACAGAATATCCCTTTGGTCATTTTGGGTCAGCTGGACAAACTGTGTCACCTCCCAAGATATTGTCCATCCCCCAGCCTACTGTTGGGGGAGGGGCAAATGTTGGAAATGCACAGCCCTGGTGCTTAGTTCATCAGCAGTTAAAATGCTGGTGTGTTATCAACACCCAACTAGATCACTGCATAAACGTTATGGAAGATGATACGGCAACTAACTCCATCTCAGCCAAGACCAACACAGGTTTCAATCCACAGATTTAAAGTACTACCAGTTAAATGTTATAAATTTTTTACTGGCTTTTAGCAACACTCTGAAGAGCTGTGTATGAGAGTTGCTGCAGGTGATCAGAAAGTTGTCTTTTTCCTTTTTTTTGATCCCAGTGTTCTAGACTGGAAACTTCAAATTTCTTTAGGTAATTGCTTCTTTGGGTTTTTTGTTTTGGTTTAGGTTTTTGTGGTGGTGTGGTTTGTTTTTTTTTGTTGTTGTTCTGAGCAAGCAACAGAACATTAGCAAGTTAGCAGTTTGGGTTTTTGTGGTTTTTTTTTTTTTTTTTCCCAAGTATATTCATATCAAGCTGCAAATTTCATTACTTTTTCACATTTCACTAACTGCTACCTCTGGGCAGTAAAATGACACAAATTTATAATTACCTCTTTGCTGGATTGCCATTACCAAAGCTGTTCTGTTTTGTTTCCCATACTGTTAGCTCAAATAAGGCACAATAGACAAATTTCACCTTGTTTGACAAGATACTCATTCTTGTGTGTGTTTTCAGTCATACTGGAAGATGTGTGAACTTTGGAAGAGTGAATATAATATACCATAGAATGGTAAGGTTGGAAGGGACCTCAAAGATCATCTAGTTCCAACCCCCTGCCATAGGCAGGGACACCTCCCACTAGTACAGGTTACTCAAGGCCTCATCCAATCTGGCCTTGAACACATCCAGGGAGGGAGCATCCACAACCTCCCTGGGCAACCTGTTCCAGTGCCTCACCACCCTTACTGTAAAGAACTTCCTCCTAACATCTAGTCTAAATCTCCCCTCTGCCAGTTTAAGCCCATTGCCCCTTGTCCTGTCATTGCAGGACCTTGTAAATAATCCTTCCCCAGCCTTCCTGTAGGCCCCCTTCAGATACTGGAAGGCTACTATCAGGTCCCCTCGAAGCCTTCTCTTCTCCAGGCTGAAGAGCCCCAACTCCCTCAGCCTGTCCTCATAGGAGAGCTGCTCCAGCCCTCTGATCATCTTTGTGGCCCTCCTCTGGACCCGCTCCAACACTTCCATGTCCTTCCTGTGCTGAGGGTTCCAGAACTGCACACAGTACTCCAGGTGGGGTCTGACGAGAGCAGAGTAAAGGGGCAGAATCACCTCCCTTGCCCTGCTGGCCACGCTTCTCTTGATGCAGCCTAGGACTCGGTTGGCTGTCTGGGCTGCATGTGCACACTGCAGGCTCATGTTGAGCTTTTCATCAACCCAGACTCCAAGGTCCTTTTCCTCAGGGCTGCTCTCCAGCCATTCACCACCCAGCCTGTATTTGTGCTTGGGATTGTGCCTACCCAGGTGCAGGACCTTACACTTGGCCTTATTGAATTTCATGAGGTTGGCCTGGGCCCACCTCTCCAGCCTGTCCAGGTCCCTCTGGATGGCATCCCTGCCCTCTAGCAAGTCGACTGTGCCACACAGCTTGGTGTCATCTGCAAACTTGCTGAGGGTGCACTCCATTCCTCTGTCCATGTCACTGACAAAGATGTTAAACAGCACTGGTGCCAGCACTGACCCCTGAGGGACACCACTTGTCACTGGTCTCCAGGTGGACATTGTGCCCTTGATCACCACTCTCTGGGTTCGACCATCCAGCCAATTCCTTATCCAGCAGTGCTCCATCCATCCAGTCCATGTTTTTCCAGTTTGGTGACCAGGATGTCATGTGGGACAGAGTCAAATGCTTTACTCAGGTCCAGGTAGATGACATCAGCTGCCCTTCCCTTGTCCACTGTCGCTGTGACTTCATCATCGAAAGCCACTAAATTTGTCAGGCAAGATCTGCCCTTGGTGCAGCCATTGCTGGTTCCCACCAATCACCTCTGCTTTGTTTTCCATTTACCTTAGCAGAGCTTTCAGCAGGATCCGCTCCATGATCTTGCCAGGCACAGAAGTGAGGCTGACTGGTCTGTAGTTCCCACAAATATATGCTCAGAATTTGAGTAAATTATACCTGTTTGTTTGATGAAGGTTCCTAACAGTGGGTTAGAGATGTATTATTACAGAGTTAAACACAACTTCACGCTTTTCTTAGTACTTTTTTTCTAAGGTTTCTGCTGTCTGGCACACAGGTGAAGTCATACCCATAGTGCAGAGCAAGAGGAGGTTGGGTGTTTCCAGTGATATATGTTTCCATGGTGCCATTCTCTACTGAAATTTGTGTTTTTGCAGGACAGAGGCCCAAGTCAGACTTTTGGTGCTATGTAACCTAAAGAGAGACGATAGCATCGTGCTTTGCTCAGAGAGATTCGTTACTTGTTTAATAGCAAACCTGAGATAATGCCTTAGTTCATCCTTGGTCTGCAGAGGAGTTTCTCCAGTGTGATCAGCAGTAAATGGTGGTTGAATGTGTTGGCTCAGCTATGCCCTACCTGGACCACCAACAGTGAAGAGGACAACCTCACAGGTAATGCCTTGCTCCTCACCCAGACTGGCCATGCTATGAAGCAAGCGAGAGATATCTTGGGCCTCTTGTTCTCCTAGAGGGAACCAACTGGTCTTGCCTGAAAGCAGGTAGAATAAAATACTTTAAATGCATGTCACAGACAAGGCTGGACAAAAGGGTAGTAGAGTCAATGCTGCTATAATTATTCTCGTAATGGTGCCAGCGGTGGAGGCAGGCACGGATGTTGAAAGTGCAATTATGACAGTGACTGTGGTGATAACAAAGGCAGTGTAACAGCAGGCACGCGCTTGGGTTTTTTTTCTTCCTTTAAACTGAACCATCAAAGGAAAGAAATGACAATGTTTTAAAGGAGAAGGAAAGTGTTTTGGTTTTAATCACACATCCACTTGCCTTTTCCCCCCTCTCTTAAAATACATCACTGGGCAGAGAATGATGTTAAAATCAGTGAGCTTCAGACCTCCTAGGTAGCACTGCCTATATAGCAAATGGCACAGAAACTGGTAACACAGGGAAATAGTCAGTTAACCCATTTGTAGCTTTTGTTTTTAAGGAGTTTGCCATGATAAGTCCATTATGTGATTTGAGAAAGACAAACACAGGAAGGAGACAGTCTTCGGCCATTAACATGGTGAGTTTGTGTCTATGGCTAGCTCACTTCAGGATTTTTCTTTTAATCGCTTTCTTCAGATGCCATCTTTAAAGTTCTTGATTGAACTGTGGTATCTGGAAATGACTATTCCTTGGAGGGCAAACAAACTGTTGGAAGAGGAATAATTAAAATTCAAAAATGCAAAGAAAGAATAAGAAAGCAGGTAAATACTTTCCATATGTATCTAATGAAATAACTCAGAATGACAATTAGTGTCAAAATATGCAATAAGCAGCCAAAGTGGTTTACCACGAGCCGCCTCCTGCCTTGTGTTGAACATCTAGAGCAAGAACAGTGCTTTAAATGGGCACTGTTTTTATAGCAGAAACTCTTCAGCCGGAGGCTGATGCTCTAATGCAGTGGGTTTTGTACATGGAAGGAGGTTAAATCAGAGAATTTGATTTTTCTAAGAAATGTGTTCTAAGGGCTGGTAGATCATTTTACCTATCAAATAACAGTTTGATTTGTTTTCATGAACTATGGAAGAACTTGCACCATCTTTAAGGAGATGAGAGGTAACAGCTGAGCATCTGTAATAAAGTGACCTGAAAAGTGAGGCCCTGGCAAGCTGTGGAGAGCAAGCAAAAATGTAGCGATCTGTCTGGGGTCACATGCAGCCATCGTTAAATGCAGCTGGTAGAAAGATGTAAGTGAGATTGATTATTTTTAAGCAGTTTGAAATGAAAGTTTAATGAGAGACATTTGTAACTGCTTGATTAAGGATCTTAGCACCTTGTAGAAAACAGTTCAACATGAGTTGTTGACCTGGGTGATTAACAATTATAGCTGTGGTAATGACTCTCCATATCTTGATCTCTCTGTGGATTTTGCTAAATCCGATATTTCTAGCAAATGTCTAACATAACTTTCTAGTTTGTGTCTAAAATACAGAATGATCAAGAATCCTGCGGCCCTGAGGTTTGTTCTTACTGGGACATTTCTAAGTCTTCATGAACACAATCAGCTTTTGAGAAGTGGATGTTTCTGACTGAGATTTGGTTGCAAATATAATCTGAATTGATTTTAGGATTTCTACTGTATCCAAGCAAATTTACAAATTAAAGTAATTTAGAATGCTAAAGAATGTCTTTCAGTCACAGAATTACAAAATCACAGAATGACAGGAGCTAGAAGGTGTCTCTGGAGACCACCTGGTCCAATTTCCCTGCTAGATTGGGTTGCACAGGTTCATGTCCAGGTGTATTTGGAAAGTCTCCTGAGAAGGAGACTCTACATCTATTTGAGCAACCTGTTCCAGTGTTATGATATCCTCACAGGAAAGAAATCTTCCCCTCATGTTCAGCTTTAACTTCTTGTGTTCTAGTTCGTGCTCTTTGCCCTTTGTCCAGGCACCACTGAAAAGAGTCTGGCTCCATCCTCTTGACTCTTGTCATTTAGACATTTATAAACATTGATAATATTCCCTTTTGGTCTTCCCCATGCTAATATCCCCACATGTCTCAGTGCTTCCTTGTAAGAGAGATACTCTGGTCCACTAATCATTGTCACAGGCCTCCCATGGACTCTGGCCAGTAGTTTTCTGTAGTCTTGAATGGGACAGCTCACAACTGAACACGATGCTCCAGACACAGCCTTACTAGGGTGGAGCAGAGGGAAAAGAGAACCTCTCTCTATCTGCTTCCCACACTCTTAATGTACTCCAGGAGATCATTTGCTTTCTTGGCCACAAGAGCATCTACCCAGGCAGTCATGCCATCATAGAAGGCTGTAAGATTGGTCAAGAAAGTTTATTTCCATGTTAGAACATAAATGCTGATTAACTTCTAGAATTTCTATGCACATGGACTGATTTTTTTTTTTTTTAATGGTGTTCAATAAGACCACATATATCATAGCTCTCAAGAGGTATCTGGGAAATAACATGCAATACAGGTAAGAGTAGGGTAAGCCAATTTTTATTCCTGATAGTTTTGAAGCTAATAAATTAGTTTAAGTCTTACATTTTTTCCCCCTCAAGATTTAAGTCTAAGTTGCCTGCGACGTTTGTATAATAGGGAAATCTAGTTTAAAAATCACTTCTTAGGAAGAGTAGGAGGAAAATATGTCATTCTTACTCATTTAATATTCTCTTCATTTTTAATAGCGCAAAAAAATCAGCAGAAATAGGAAGGAAATGAATTATACACAACAATTTTAAAAGAAAAGTATTGGAAATGAGATGGAAAATTAAAAAAGTCTATGTTAAATTCTCTCTCCATGAGGGAGGGATACATACTAGAAAAAGAAACCTCTTCCAGTATCAGAATAATCAATTAAGGATTATCCCTACTGGTATCATCCTGTGATTGGGTATATCAATGTATCTGTAATTAATTCAGTAAAATTAATTTGAAGTAGTATGTGCTAATGCATTACAATTCATCAGCATTAATCATACAAAAAATTTAAATTGATTGCAAAGCCAGCAGTTTTGACAAATTGTCATACTTTGTGTCAAGCACTAGACATTAATCCAGCATCACAATATTTTAAGTCATGCTATCCTTTTTTAACATATAAGAATAAGCCCAGAAAATAAAGCCAGGGCAGTCTAGATAGTTGGGCAGAAGTCAATCATATGAGATTTGGCAAAACCAAGATCTATGTCCTGTGCTTGGGTCACAACAACCCCAGGCAATGGTACAGGCTTGGGGCAAAGTGACTGGAAAGTTGCCTGCCAGAAAAGGACATGGGACTGTTGGTAGACAGCTGTCTGAACATGAGCCAGCAGTGTGCCCAGGTAGCCAAGAAGGCAAATAGCATCCTGACCTGTTTCAGGAATAGTGTAGCTAGCAGGAGTAGGGAAGTCATTGTCTCTCTGTACTCACAGCACTGGTGAGACTTCACCTTGAATGCCATGTTTAGTTTGGGGCCCCTCACTATTAGAGAGACTTGGAGATGACCAGCGAAGGGCAACAAAGATGGTGAGGGGTCTAGAGAACAAGTCTTGTGAGGAGTGGCTGAAGGGACTGAGATTGTTTAGTCTGGAGAAAAGTAGGATGAGTGGAGGCCTTATTGCTCCCTACAGCTGCCTGAGAGGAGGCTGGTCTCTTCTCCCTAGGATCAGGTGACAGAATGAGAAGAAGGTTTAGACTGGACAGTAGGAAAATATTTGTTACAGAAAGAGTGGTCAGGCATGGGAATAGATGACCAAGTGAGGTGAGGGATTCACTGTCCCTGGAGATGTTCAAGAAATGTGTGGACTTGGAACTTTGGGGCATGATTTAATGGCTGTGTTGGTGATTATACTTATCTTACAGGTCTTTTGAAATTGAAACAATTCTACAGTTCTATAATCAGTGCTTTTATTTATGGAAATCATTCTACTGAGAGCTCTTTGCGCCTTTCTAATAATGATGATGATGATAATTATGATAACAACAACAACTGTTAATCCAATAATGAATCGAATATTCTTGTGACAGTGATAAGCCAAGATGTTAAGTTACAGATTTTAATGAGTGGCCAAATCTAACTGTATTTATGTGCTGTGCATGAGGACAATTAGGAAACAATTTCTGAATGCTTTTGTTTTTTAGCTAATTTGATTGCTCCTTATAACAGGTGTTCTACTCTGAAATCAGACTGCGAATGCCACAAGGAAAGACAAAGCCTACAGCTTTTGCTTTGTTCACCTGAGCCTACTTGTGTAGCTGTTGTTGCTTATATGCCAAATAAGCGGTATGCTTCTAAAAGCAAAGAATAATGACAAGGAGCTTTATCAGTCAGCTCTATCTGACTCACAGGGCTTCCCATGGTATTCTTAGGGTAACACAGCTTATGCAAAGCAGAAGACTGCAAGGCTAAGTATAGAAATACTTATTAGCCTTGCTATGTTTGCAGCTGTTTTGGGGCTTCCCTTGCATGCTGTGTGCTAGAAAAGCTTTGGGGCATATTCTGTAGGGGAATATCTCTTCCCTTTGATTTCTTGCACAGAGAGCTGCTCTAACTATTTGGATACTGTAGCATTAATGAAACAGTTCTGCTGCCAATCTGTACTGTGCTGTGCAAATCAAATGCCCATGGATGGTGCTCAGGCTATGTATATTTAAGAGGTGATTTTTATGTTACGGATATGGACTAAGAGGGCAATGAGTGAGTTGTTGATGTACAGCTTTCTTTACTTCCATTTCCCCCATCTCAAAAAACCAGATACTTCTTTGATGGTCTTGTCTGTGCCCTAATGATCTATCTGCATCTCTGATAAATGGATGAATGAAAGAAACTTGTAAGTATTTCCAGATGGCAGAATTAAAAAGGAAAGGAGTGGGTAAAGTATAATTATTCAGAAATCTCTAAGTAATATTTACAGAGTACTAAATTAAGACTTTCATTGACATATTACTTCTTGTATAGCAAAATTCTAAGAGTTCTCATCATGTCATGCTGTGGATTAAAATCTTCTGGTGTTACTTCTTTTTATTAAAAAAGAAAGACTTTAGGAGAAATATGCAAGATAGCCCACTACTTTAAAAGGCTTGTCTTGAGTAATATTTGTGTGTATGGCTTGCCTGGAGAAAAATTTGTATTGTAGATGATTGTATGGTAGGCCTAAGCAAGCCATAATAGGTTTATACATGTCTTGGCTTGCTCAGGCATGTTTTTCTGCTCTCCCTCCTTCTGTTTTGGGGAAAACAACTGTGGGAAAGAGGAGAGAGAATCTGGAGCTAGTAAGTCTGGGGTCTGTGGCCTGCCCAGACCCTGCGGTAAACAAGGTACACAGGGTTGCCTTGTGTTAGGCCCCTGTTCTGCCCTAAAGAGGGTAAAGCAAGCCTGTGGCTTCACCTAATATGGTCAGTCTTTGCTAACTGCCATTTGATTGGCTATCCTGTGTCCAAAGGACCATTAGTCTCGGGCTGTATGGATAAAAAGGAGATGAGCGGGGAGCAGAGCGTGCACTTTGCCATTACAAGGTGTGTCTGCTATTATACGTGTGCTCCACTATTATATCTGCTCTATCTGTGTTGACACTGCACACTGCAAGACATCTGCCTGCACCTGGAAGCCTTCTGCCCAGATAGAAGCCCTGGAGATAACACAGATCATCCAGAGAACCAGGACCGGGTCAGAGACCGTCTGCCTCCTTTCTCCAGCACCCAGAAGCCTGGGGAAACTCCAAAGCCCCTAATGGCTACTGACAGCAACCCTGCCAGGAGCTTTGGGTTCTGTCAGATAATATTTTTGTAAGCAAATACGAAAAGCCTCTTGTAACTATTAATTGCCTTCTACTGTAAGCAGAAAGGAGTTCCCTGTGTCCATCTAGTGTGCAAGTGTCATATTGACCGCAAATGGTGCACTACCACAAAGCTTACTCTTCCAGTTTAATTGAATTCAATTAATGTGTATCTATTTACTAGTTATTCCTAGATCCTATAATAACCTGTATATAGTTTTCATAATGTTACCTAGAACTTGTTGTTATTAAATTGGTGATCAGGGTGATGCAAGTTCTGAACATTTAATATTAATAAACTGTATTAATCTATTAAAAATACAATCTCAGTCATTATTTACCCCCTTCTACTACAATGATGCTCTGGATATTTTCATTGTCCATGTTGCAAAAGCAACAGGAGCTGATGGCTGAGTCTTGATGGCACTTGTCATGACCATCTGCAATTTGCTTAAAGCAGGAAGTTCCCTGTAACATTTTAGACACTGCAATGAGCACCTGTTTTTAAAATACTATCCCTGACTTCAAAGGTATGGGGTTTTTTAGGTTTTTTGTTGTGGTTGATTTTCCCCCCCCACCCCCGCCAAGTTCCTACATGTTCTTTCTTGCTGGCCTCAGAACTTCAGAAGACTGAATTCTGCCTGTGACTTTTGGTTTCAATGCAACCTGGTCCAGCCTAGAGGAAAAGGGAACATAGATGAGGTTATCAAGCACTCAGTACAACTGTGTCTCGAAAACTTTCAGTAATGTGGCCCTCGCCACATCTTTGGAGACATTGTTCCAGTGGTTAGTTGTTCACACTATAAAAATATCTTTCTTCAATCGGAATGAAACCTCCCCAGATGCAACATGCACCAGTTGACCCTTGTCCTCTCCATGTGGCTTATCATCTTTGTAGTTACCCTTTAAGTACTAGAGTGTAGTGATGAGATCCCACTTGAGTCTTCTTCAGGAAGAAAAGATCAAGTTCTTTCAGTCTTCCCTCACAGGGCAGGTTGTCCAGCCCTTTAATTATCTTCATAACCCTTTAGATGCTTTCTAGTTTGTCTGTACCTTTTTTCCCAAATGTGTGGACCACAGCTGGACACAGCATGCTGGATGTGGCCTGATGAGTGCTGGGTGGAGTGAAATGGCCACATTTCTGTCTCTGCAGTCCAGCATCTGATTTGCCTTCAATTGTTGCTGTGGCTCATTTCAGACTCTCACATTCTGCCAGGGTCTCTTTCAGCAAGTCTACTCCCCAGAAAAGTCTATCTGAACCAGCACTGGGCTCTTTGGTTATTTTGTTCCACGTTCAGAGCCTTGCACTTTGTTAAACTTTGTAGTCTTCTTGCTGGTCCACTCTTCCAATCTGTCCAGGTCTCTGTAAAGAGATGCACATCCTACATGCATCACATAAATACGCTGGTATTTCTTTGAGCATGCTGGAGTCAATCTGTTATGTTCATCTGGAATATCAAATTCCTTTACCACTTGAAAATTCGTAGGAAAAGAGTTTTGTGATCTGTAAGCTTTATCTACCAAAGCAAATAATTACTGGATTGTTGCAAAGTGAATTTGTATACCTTCCCTGGTCACTAGATGGAAGTAGGCAACCATAATGAGGACAGATTTCCTTTCCTTTTGTACTATGAAAAGAAAGCTGATTCTGTGCTGATTTAGACAGTGGGGAGTGTATTTCATCATTAGAAACACTATTCTGGTACCAAGTTTCTTGATGAAAGGATGACACCTACACTTGCTAATCCAGAGCTTTGTATCAAAGCAAACTTCTTTTTCTCTGGATCCTGTTTTAAAGGAAAAATATGATCTGGGTATCTTTTAACCTGATCTACATTTTATTACCAGTGAATTCACTTCTGAATTTAGACAAGCATGAACATTATTTTGAACATGCATATATGTGTGTGTATATACATACACACCTATGTTTGTGTCTGTGTGAAGAAATTACTACATGAGTTAAGAAAAAAAAAAGAGGAACTTAAAACTGTTAGTGTCTACTGTACCCTGAAACCAAATACAAAACACATTATGTTCTTCCTTCTGCTGGTGATTATGAAATGTAAAGATGCATGTTTTACACTCCATTTGTGCAATCCCTGTGTGCTGCATCTACATAGTCACACAAGAAATAAAAATATAAGCAGCCTTTCTCAGACATTGCTCACTTAGTCACATACAGTTATGGGACCTTTATAGTAACATCTTCCCTCATCTTTACAGCTTAAGTTGCTGCTTCTTGGTGCTTAGTTTCTGCAAGATGATTAATGCCTTGGGACAGTTTGCAAGCATCCAGAGATGGAACAGTTACTGTAGACAGCTTAGACAGCTACAAAGCTGTTCTTTAGCCTTAGACTCTAATGTGCAAATGTGTATAGCTCTGATAATGAAGGAATTCTTGCTGTTGAAGCTGTTGTGTTTTTTTTTTGTTTGTTTGTTTGTTTTTGTTGTTGTTTGTCAGACAGAGGAGATGTACAGGTCTGCATCCTGAGTTTCTTAGAAGATACTAGATTTTACTTTTCTGTTTTGGTAGATGAAACCAGTTTATAGGTCTCTCTTCTTCAGCTGGAATCATGAGCTATTAAATGTCCTAACCCTTCAGAAATGGTGGTGAATGCATGCAGGTAGTCTAGGTGTGTATAATTACAATGTGCTTGCTATAAGTGGAATTAAGCAAGGCTGTGCACTGGCTGCATGATTATTTACAATGGAATTTGATGTGCTGATCACTTTTACTGGAACAGTACCCTCTTGGTATGACCCCATGCTTTCCATGTACAATGCTCAAACAATATCACTGAAACAGTACACATATCACTGAAACTATACATACTTTTCTAGCTTTTTGGGAACTGAACTTCAGGGGCTTCATCAAGCAGAGACAACTTGAAAACTCAGATTTTTTTTTTAAAAAAAAATTTAAATTTATGTGTTTTTTTTTTTTCCTTTGCACATCAGCTCACTCCCAACCCCATTCTCCTGCTGATTTTCTTTGTATCTCAGTGGTTGTGACCAGTCATTCCTGGCTGACAGTTTGCCTACGTATCCGTGTTTCAATTTCTCCTACACTTCTTAAAGCATCCAAGGGCTCATTGCCCTGTTGAGACCACTTTGCAAGTTCTGTGTATAGCGATGTGTCAGTTTTGTGTGTTAGATTTATAATAGTTGAAAATATATGGTCAGTCATTAATTTTCTGGTCTACTGTTTCTTAAATATTATAGAAATTCTCTCAGGGATATTAAACCATCTTTGAGGTGATGTATTCAATATCAACACCTGCAATTACTTTTTAAAAATGTTGCTAATTGTCTGATGCTTTTATCAAATACCCATGTTCTGCCCTCATGCCAGCAGCTGTGCTGTTTACCTTATTATTCTTATTTGGCTAGAGCTTAGTTTTGCTCTTTGTGTTTTCTGTAAAATCCTAGTTTCTGTTTATCTTCTGATATTTATGTGTGGATATTTCTATTCCTTTGAGGGAACATGTACTTCCTTTAGGACTCAATTAACATTTTTTTCTTGAACTATAGGTTAGCTTATGAATATTGCTGTTATCCAGATTTTTGTGTACCATTTAATTTTTCCTTTTTTCCCCCAGTAATATCTGAAATCATTAGAGACCAATTTATTCTCTAAAACCAAAGTCTTATGCTCTAACTCTAAAATGCAAACTTCTTCAGTGATAACACACTCTATGTACCTAAAGCATCATCTCGTCTCCGTTGTCTGCATTAGAGATTAGATCTTGAATTCCAGTTTGCAGAACCACAAAAACATCCACATTGGAAAAGACCCTCAGGATCACCAAGCCCAACCTATAACCCTACTCTACAAGATTCATCCTGAACCATATCCCTAAGCACCACATCTGAGTAACCCTTAAACACATCCAGGGCTGGTGACTCAACCACCTCCCTGGGCAGCTCATTCCAGTGCCTGACCACTCTCTCCATGAAAAACTTTTTCCTAATATCTAATCTAATCCTACCCAATCTTGCCTTTAGGCCATTCCCACTTGTTCTGTCTCCAACTACCTGTGAGAAGATCCCAGCAGCAGCCTCTCCACAACATTCCCTGAGTAGCAATGTGGTCTCCCCACAGCCCCTTTTTCAAACTAACCATCCCCACTTCCCTCACTCGCTCTTCCAAAGAGTTATTCTCTACGCCCTTCAACAGCTTTGTTGCCCTCCTCTGGACCTACTTCAGCACCTCCACATCCCTCTTGTATTCCTGGATCTTATGCTGAAACAACATGTGATCTAAGGCAGAATTTTTTTTTAGCTTTCTGAGAGTATGTATCAATAGGATGTAGGAACTTCTGTGGCTATGAGATATATTTTTTATCAATAAAATGTGAACCACAGTTTAAAGGAGAAGCTGGACTGTGGCAGGTGCAACCAACGTGGCAGACAAAACCCTGAATAAAGTTGACAGAAACACAAACCCCTGACCTACACCTGACAAGGGCCAGGGCTTACCAGAGACCTAGTAAAGATCAGTTTGGTGTCTCAAAATTGTTAAATGGCACTTCAGAGTCTAGTCCCTTAGCCTGCTGTAGGCTTACCCCAACTAATTAGAATGATGACACTGCACGTTCCACCAGGCTACAAATGAAGCCAGGTGGAGAGACAATTTCTGAGTTGGTTCCCTGTGAGGAAGCACAGCCTGTGATCAGTCACTCCCCTTAGACTGGGGTGACATCTAAAGATACTTCTGTGGATTGAGTCCTTACCCCCATCTTGGTGAATGTATATTACTACTGAATATATCCTTGAGTGAGCCCTTGTCCTTTTTGGGGGAGTGATCTTTTTTTGGGTACCCTTGAACAGAAAGTTTTCCCTTCATAACTGAATGTGAGCATATTTTGGTTCACCTTTCTAGAAAGAATATCCCTTAAAGCTTAGGAATTAGTTGGGTAGTAGTAAATTCCTGACTGCCATCCAAACTTGTAATTTAATTTTGTTGGAATGACTGACGAGTAATTTTGGTTACATTAATTCCACATTTTGGGTAGTTATCACTGTCTGTTTTGTGGGTGCTTCTGTGACAAGGCTTTAAGGAGAAAAAATAGGTAAAATTGTATTTAAAATATCCACAATAATTTAAAATATTAATAAAGAAAGGAAAAGGTGTAAACAAAGCATGCAATGGGTAAACCAGCAGTGTTTATAGACAGTTCTATGTCAGCTTCATCCTTGGGAGTCACCTGTCAAATAATCCACTGCTTTCTCTGAGAAATGTCTGATCTCACACTTGTTTGCATGTGGAGGAGAGATCCTCACGCTCACTTGTAATTGTTGTTTCATCATATTTATTTATAAGGCCTTGAAGTCCGTGGGGTAGGAAAAACAAATTTTTACCTGGGAAGGAAAATTGATATTTATACAGGGTGGTACCTGCATTTGAAAAGAAAAATCTGAAGCATCTATCTATGGAAACATAGAATTCATAAGCAAATGTAAAGAGCATATTATCGGCTCATATTGAGATGAGTGGGAAGTTCTTGAGAAAGTAGTTACTTTGCTATATCCTACAGAGTATTATCCGATTTACTGGCATTAATAATTCTCCTTATGAGTCATTTTATACTTATGACCTCCCAGCTATTCATATCTTATAAAAATTCTATATAAAAAGAAAAAAAGATAAAAGATTGCTCTGCTGGTTTAATGAAGCACATGCCACTTAGAGAACTTTTGTCTGAGCACCATCATCAATATTGTAATCAATATTAGCTCAGTTATTTCTTTTACCTTCAAAAACTTGGGTAGTAATAAAAATCTCAGAGTTGATAATGTCATTCACCATCGCATTATTCTTAATTTTTCAATGACAAAATGTGTGTCAATTAATTTTAGGTTGTAGTTTTCAGAAAGAAACTTTTTCCCCCATCTGTTCTGTGTGCATGTGCCTGTGTAGAATCATAGAAACATTTGGTTGGAAAAAAACTTTTGAGATCATTAGGTCCGAACATTATCTAACTTTACTGGGTCTGGTGCTAAACTGCTGTGGCTTTGGCTGGGAGACAGATGCACTCCTCTTCTTAGATGGGTGGGGGAGAGAGAAAATATAACCAAAGGCCCATGAGTCAAGATAGAAGCAATTTAATAAAATGAAAAGGAAAAGTTAAACACAGAAGCAAGAGCAAACAAAGGTCTTATTCTCTACTTGCCATCAACAGACAATGTTTGGTCGCCTCTTGAGAAGCAAGACTTCAATACATACAGTGGTTGCTCCAGAGGACAGACACCATCAACGAGTGCCCTACACTGCCCTTCTTATCCTTAGCTTTTGTGTCTAAGCTGACATCATAAGGCATGGAACACCCCTTTCTTCAGTTTGGGTCAGCCTGCTGTTGGGGAAAGAATGCTGGAAAAGCATGGCCTTGGTGCTCTGCAAGCACTGCTCAGCAGCAGCCAAAACACTGATGTGTTATCAACGTCCTTCCAGCTACCACCAGCTGAGGATGATATTCCAGTGTTTGATAAGCCTTTCAGTGAAGAAGGTTCTTTTAATATCTAATTTAAATCTCTCCTGATACAACTTGAGACCATTTCCTCTTATCCTGTTACTTGTTAGTAAGGAGAAGAGACCAACACCCACTTTGCTACAAATTCAGAGAGCAATAAGATCTCCCTTCAGCTCCTTTCCTTCGGACTAAGCAATCCCAATTTGCTGGGTCACTCCTTATAAGACCTATTCTCCAGATCCTGCACCAGCTTCGTTGCCCATCTCCGGACCCATGTTTTGACCTCAAAACCTTTCTTGTATTGAGATGCCCAAAACTGAACAGAGTACTGAAGGCGTGACCTGAGTAGTACTGAGTACAGGGAGACACTCACTACTGCGGTCCTGCTGGTTGCAATGTTCCTGCCACATGCCACCATGTTGTTGGCCTTCTTGGCCACTTGAGCGTGCTGCTGGCTCATATTCAGCCAATTGTCCTTTTCTTCTGGACAGCTATTCAGCCAATCTCTCTAAGCCTCTAACATTGCATAGGGTTGTTGCAAATGATATGCAGGACCCAGCACTTGGTCTTCTTCAATTTTATACAATCAGCCTTGGCTCATTGATCCACTATGCCCAGATCCCTCTGCAGAGCCTTTCTACCTTCAAGCAGATCAGCACTCCCACCTAATTTGGTGTCATCTGGAAACTTACTGAGGGTGCACTCAATTCCCTCATCAAGATAACTGAGAAAGATACTGGACAGGATTGGCCCCAATACTTTGCCCTGAGGAGGTTATGACTGGTTGCCAGCTGGATTTAACTCCGTTCACCATCACTCTTTGGGCCTGGACATCCAGCCAATTTTTTACCCTGCAAAGCATTCACCAATCCAAACCATGATCAACCAGTTTCTCCAGGATCCTGATCTGGGAGACAATGGCAGACACCTTACTAAAGTCCAGGCAAACAACAGTAGCCTTCCAGTATCTGAAGGAGACCTACAGGAAGGCTGGGGAGGGACTATTGACAAGGTCTTCTAATGACAGAACGAGGGGCAATGGGTTTAAACCGGCAGAGGGGAGATTTAAACTGGATGTTAGGAAGAAGTTCTTTCCAGTGAGGGTGGTGAGACACTGGCACAGGTTGCCCAGGGAGGTCGTGGCTGCTCCCTCCCTGGATGTGTTCAAGGACAGGTTGGATGAGGCCTTGAGTGACCTGTCCTAGTGGGAAGTGTCTCTGCCTATGGCAGGGGGTTGGAACTAGATGATCTTTGAGGTCCCTTCCAACCTTGATTCTATGATTCTGCCTCAGGCATGAAGATAATGTGATGTTCATCTTTTGGCCATGTGAATTAAGCTTCTTTCCAGAGTCTCGGTGTTGTCATCATTTAATAAAGGAAAAAAACCACAGTGCTAGGAATTTCAGATAGTCTGTTGTCTTCTACAGTTCCTGTACTTTGCAGAAGGGGTCATCAAGATTTAGCATCAAACATAAATTTCTGAAGCCTGTTCATTATCACAAATGATTCACACAGTGACGTAGTAGAATACAAATTAGATTTATCTTTGAATAAACGATTCAAATCTGACTTGAAACAATGTTTTTAAAAATTCATTTTCTGAGGCAGTCTCTTGAATGCAAGTTGATAACCTTTTTGAGTTTTTAAGTGCATCAACTGTGTCTAATTTGTAGTTGAACTATTTTTAGACTTTTTCTATAACATGATATGTGATTATGTAGTTATAAAACAATTTTGAGACAGTTTTGCTAGTCAGATGCTTAATAACTGAGCCTTCAGAAAATTATCTATAAGCCAAACTACACTTTTGAAACTTTCACTGTTTGCTTTCTTTTCCCATTTCTAGCCAGGTACAATTATGGATTAAAAAAATTTTTTTTGGATCATATTTCTGCTGATTTGAGGTGCAAGTATATAAGACAATTGCTGTCCCAAAGTAGATAAAACATGAAAGAGAAGAGTTTTATAGTGTAAATTCATGTTTTTAGGTATTAATAGGAATATCTTTTGATGTAGTTCTGGGACTGTATTTTGGAAGTGTCAGTGGAACCTCTGACTACATGAAGCAATCCCAGGATGAATGTAAGTCGTGAGTATAATGAAGTTCTATTAAGGCACCTATGAGCCTAGATATATGAGATACAATATTTCTAGTAGCAAATGGAACAGGCTGCCTGGGGAAGTGGTTGAATCACCATCCCCGGACATATTTAAAAGCTCTCTAAGATACAGTGCTCAAGGATGCAGTGTAGTAGTGGCCCTGGTAGGGCTAGATAATGGTTGGATTTGATGATCTTAAGACTTTTCCAGTTGTAGTGATTCTGTAATTCTGTGTGAAAAGTACAGACCATTTTTTTCTACAGAGGTCTGCTGGTGACGTGGCTGCAGAGGTGCAACCTGTTGTCACGTTTTCCTTGCTTATCTGCCAAAGGTAACTGAAACAGTCAACTAATGTTTTGCTTTTTTTCTTGACCACATCAGCTCTATGCTGTATTTGTTATGAGAAGTCCTTATTTTGACAAGCATAATGTAATAAATATAGTGATGATCAAATAGCACACAGGTGTGTCCAGCAGCGAGACACTGAGCCACGACATCCTTTTCTATATATTTAACAATTCTTTGTTTTGTATTGTGTAACATGGCAAACACTTTGAAATTCACATTTTGAAGATATTTTTTGCTTGGTCAGTCCTTTATCTGTGCAATAAATATACATTCAACCTGCAGTCATTAACCGCACTGTATTCAGTTCACGTTATGAATCCTTTAAGACACAATCTTATAATTTTCGGTCTGCACATTCTCTCATCACTGAATACACAGGGGTCCTTCTGAGAACTTTATTAGCCCTTTTGTGGACTAGGCTCTCAACTCATTAGTCTGTTATTTGTCTACTTATTAGTCACACTCCTGAAACTCCGCATCACCTCTGAAGGACAAGTGAAATACTTATGCTTTCAATTTTTCATGCTTGTATGGTAATATTTCACTCTACAATGGCAATTACAAGTGTCAGTGTTTAAGATCTGTAGCAGGAAAACTACGCTGGACTACAGTTGTTAGTTCTGCTCACCCACATACACAACCTTTATTTGGAAAATGTGGAGAAGAGCTAGTTTCTAAGACCATAAAGAACATAGTAAATTTACTTTTAAAAAGCAGACCAAAAAAACTCTTCACCTTTTTGTTACTCAGAGCAAACTGAGAAAGGACCAATAATAATTGTATCTGTCTTGCTTACACGGTGTACAAACACAGTGTGTACATTTTAAAAAGCTCCATAGTTGGATATCAATAGAGGAAGAAAATTAAATACTCTGGGAGTGTTTGACTGTGGCCTAATTCCACTGTAGAAAATCAATTTCTTGGTTAAGTAATGTTTGCTAGCATGACCAATAAAACTCATTACAGAAAAAAAATTGAAATTTCTTATCTTTGCCAAGCTGTATTAAGATAAAACCCCCCAACATTTATTTAATTTAAAATAAACTTGACCACACTTAAAATATATTTTATTTTTTAAAAGTGAAAAATATTGAATATTTCCAGCATATACTTTTTTCATAATTCATAGAAAAAAAAAATGTGAGTATCTTAGACCTTCGCTCTGCATCCGGTGGAAATTCTGGTGACGTATCAAGAATAAAAAGTTATTCTACTCCACATTGAAATCTGATTCAGGTTTAACATCCTTCTTACGTAACTTTTAAAGTAGCTTCGTATTTTTTATGTTTCACTGAAGGAATAACCAGTGTGCTATTGATATACCTTAAATATGGGACTCAGGACTGGAGTGCATGCCTTGCCCACAACCTCATCCTGTGCTGAGATGAGGGTCAATCACACATCAGTCATCTTCCATGTCCTGGTTTATGTAGAAAGGAAAACTCTATCTATATGTACCTTGAGAAAATCTCCAGTAAGGATTTCATTGACTATATTGTAGCCCAGGCCCCAAGCCAATGCCAGTGCATGTTATGTCTGACAACTGAACTGTGGCTGCAAGAATGTCTGACCTGGGCTAGATGAAGAGCTAAAGAGAGAGACAGGACCTACAGAAAGAGGTTTCAGAAAAACCTGATCTTGAGCACTGAAGTGCTATATGCTCTTTCCGCCATCTGCTCTTGATGGAGGACCTTCAGAGAAGGGGTAAGATCAGAAATTTAAGGCAACACCGGTTTTTGTTGTTCTGTGTGAGCAGATCCTTATCCTTGAGGCAACACTGAGAGAGAGGTTTCCTGGGCAGCCTGATGTTGAAGATGTGGAAGATGATGAGGTATTTTGTTTTGAATGTACAAATTCCAGGTCTCTCTCTCTCTACCTTCTTTTCTCTTCATCATACAGTTTTCAGGACATCAAATATTTTAGTAAATTTTAATTTTTTATGGTTTTAACTGAACATGTGTTGTGGTAGGCCTAAGAAGGCCAAAGTAGGCTTATATGTGTCCTGGCTTGCCCAGACATGTTTTTCTGCTCTCCCTCCCTTCTGCTATGGGGAGAAGCAACCACGAGAAAGAGGGCAAGGAACCTGGAGCCACTAAGTCTGAGGACTCTGGCTTGTCCAGACATGTTCTGCATCCTTTGGTAAACAAGGTACACACAGCTGCCTTGTGCAAGGCTGTGCTCTGCCCAAATTTGGGTAAAGCAAGCCTATGGCTTCACCTAATATGCTCAAGCTTGGCTAACTGCCACTCTGATTGGCTATTCTGTGTCCAAAGGCCCATTAGTCTCAGGCTGTATTGATAAAAGGAGATGAACAGGTGACACAACGTGCTCTGTCCTTGTATCCATGCTCTCTGCCATTGTATGCATGGTGCTGCTGCTGTCTCACTGCATCCTGAACTGCCTGGAGTAACTCCACTACCAGGAATAGGCCCTAAATACCTACAGGCAATTGGTCTGCACAGCCAGCAAGACATTGTGCCAACACTGCTCATGGCATTGCATCCTGCCTGCCCCTCTGCAAGGCTCCTGCTGAATCAGGAATCAAGAGGAACCAGGTCAGAGACTGTGCCAGACTCCCAGCTGCCTGAGAAAAAAGCCTGGGAAAACTCCAGAGCCTCTGACAGCTTTGAAACCACCACCAGCAACCTCTCCATGTGCTTTGGGTACTACGCAATAATATTTTGTGCGTAAATACTTAAAGCGTCTTCTAATCACTAATTGCCTTCTGCCATAAGCAGAAAGAAGCTCCTGCGTCCATCTAGTGACTAAGCAGGATCATTAACCACAAGTGGTATATTGACTGCAAGAATCTTCTCTTCCAGTACAGTGTTTGCATTTGCTAGGTACCTCTTAAAGTGTTCCAGTTTTACCTGTTCCCTGTGTGTATAAATTTCCAAACAGTGCGTTTTGAACCTTGCAAATAAGTCTTCTGGTGAGATTTAATGTTAATAAATGATTTTCATAGTTATTAACAGTCTCCTCCTGTATATCAAAATTAGTATCAATTATTAATTTAGCATCATTTGTAATAACAGGTGTGTAGCTTTGTCTCCAATCCTTGTCCCACAAGCTTGGCAACTTCCTTATTTAATTTCTGTAATGCATATATCTAGTCACATATGACAAGATCATGCATCAAGTATCTGAATTTTGGGTTCCTTGTTTTTCTACCTTAGACTCAGCTTTCCTGTATGTCTTCCCTCCTGGTGAACAGGCTTATGAAACCTATAGTGTAAACTCTTCTCAATGTCCTTAAAGTGTTTGCATTAGAAAACAGTCATGGAGGTGCTCTGTGTTGGAATCACAATTTTAAATGTTTTGGGCAATTTTTTTGCCTTGTGTAGGGCTGCGTCATTTGAAATCCACAAGTGATGGATTCCCAAGAGTCAAGAGAAATGAGAGTGCATTGAACCTGTTCTGCAGATAGAAGCACCCCTCTTATTCCCCCCTCCCCCTCCATTTTTGTAGCTGAGCCACTTATGACCTGAGGTGACTCAGGCAGAGATCTGTTAGATTCAAGTGGTGATACCAAAATATATCTGCAGTCAGTCTGAAAAATCTTTTATCCTTTGCAGACTTTCTCCAAGTTTATTTTACATTTTCATTCACCTAATAATTTCCCACCAAACAATATTTCTCTTACATCCCTTTTTTAAGCTTAGATCTATATCCCTTCCCCTCAGCAGATCTTGTCTTATGAACTAATAAATTCCTGACACAGACCTATAGATTGAAATATCAATATTTTTGCATGAACAGTTAGGTTTTCTCTGGAATTAATTAGAAGATTAGGACCATTATTATTTTCAGTATGTTCCTGTGACACTAGGATGTGACACAAGGATGTGTTACATCCTTGTACCTCAGAGTTTCCCAGGATCCCGAGCTGTGGTATCACCACCAGAGGTTATAGCACTTTCTGAGTCTTTGCTCTTCAGACAACTGATTAATTGAAGCAAGCAATTTCTGCATTCCTCTGGGCATAGGAATCAGTGGCTGTTCCTGGAATTGGTATGAATGGGGGAAGCCTGTTTTGAACCTCATGTACTCCGTGTAACAACTGGGCACAATGTAACTCAATTTCTTCTCCTACATGTGCTGTAGTTAATTAGAATACATGCCCTTGATTGGAGGCATTTACATTTTAATACAAGCTCACTCATAGTCATCACCACATCCAGTTGACAACTCTGAAATGTCAGTGGAACTCTTCCTTGTATGAGCTTGTGACATTTTTTTCTTCCTTTCTTCATTGAAATGCACCACAGTTAATACTCATCCTTTTTAAAAAGTGTGGCATAGTTCCATAATGTAGCCTACTAAACAGGTAGCTCTATCTCTACATTTTTTCCCAGGATTTTAATGTCTGACGTTGCAACCTTGTAATTTTTAATCATAGAATCATAGAATGGTAAGGTTGGAAGGGACCTCAAGGGTCATCTAGTTCCAACCCCCTGCCATAGGCAGGGACACCTCCAATAGTACAGGTTACTCAAGGCCTTGTCCAACCTGACCCTGAACAACTCCAGGGAGGGAGCATCCACAGCCTCCCTGGGCAACCTGTGCCAGTGCCTCACCACCCTCACTGGAAAGAACTTCCTCCTGACATCCAGTCTAAATCTTCCCTCTACCAGTTTAAACCCATTACCCCTTGTCCTGTCATTGCAGGACCTTGTAAATAATCCCTCCCCAGCCTTCCTGTAGGCCCCCTTCAGATACTGGAAGGCTACTATCAGGTCCCCTCGAAGCCTTCTCTTCTCCAGGCTGAAGAGCCCCAACTCTCTCAGCCTGTCCTCACAGCAGAGCTGCTCCAGCCCTCTGATCATCTTTGTGGTCCTGCTCTGGACCCGCTCCAACACTTCCATGTCCTTCCTGTGCTGAGGGTTCCAGAACTGCACACAATATTTATGTGCAGTGCAACTACAGTTTTTCTATGGTGCTTATATTAACATGATGACAAAATTGATCAAGCATATCAAAACCTGACTTGGCATATGAATTCCATTTCAGTCTTATTACACATGTGCACTAAGATTCATTCTTTTATTGCTCGGTGCGATATTGTTAAGGAGACATAATACAAGTGACCTTCTGGACAAGGTCTGACAAGTGTGTCTCACTACTTACCTTTCCAGAAAATGTCAAGGTGGTGAGGTCTCCCATGAGAACCAGGCCTTGTAATTGTGAGGCTACTTTCTGCTGTCTGTAGAAGACCTCTTCAACTTTCTCTTCCTCATCAGGTGGCCTATAGTGAAGTCCTTGTGATGTCTTTTACTCTTTCCTTGATAATATAGATTTTGTAGAAAAGCAATTCCATTTTGCCACAGTTGTATTTCACTTTTTAACTTTATGAGAGAAATGCAAAGTTAATACATCAACAGTTTTATCAGAATTTATTATAAAACCAAGGTTATGGAGAATTCCTATACAATGGAAAGTTAATATTTCTTTTTCAGTTAATCCAAAGGGAGTGTAATGGTATGGCATTGGAATACATTAATGCAGTGTTGGATGACTTGATATTCATTACATCTAAATATTAAAATAAAGGAAAATGTAACTTCAAGGTTGGCCTAAGAAAATAAGTTCAAATAAGCAGCTAGAAAGTTTAGTTTACCTGCTGGCTGGGATAAAAGGTGCTTTTTGATTTTCAAAGGGAACATAGCCAACGTAGAGGTGGAACATTTTTTAAGCAACAGGAAGTATCTGTTGTATAAACAGAAATTAAATTTCACAGAAATGACTTAGAGCAGGTCTTTTGAATGCTTACTGAAAGCAATTTATACATCATTCCTACTAAGTTGTTGAGCCCAGTGTTACTTAATGGATAAGTATATCTACTTCTTGGACCCTGCCTTTTGGAACAGACATGCAGGTGTAATAGGTTAGATTTATACAATCTTCAGGCAACAGCTAAGAAAATTTATCTGGAGTCTTAATTTCACTGGTGAGTATAGTACTGATTGAGATTGAGCAGCATTTGTAGTATCTGTTATGTTAGATTCTTGTTAAAAGAGTGAAACCCCAAACATATTGCTAACTACCATAACAACTGACATACTAAAGAGAAGCCACCTGGACTAAGCTGCTGAGGAATCTGGGGATGAAAAAGTGGATAAAAGAATTTCTGTGGTTGTCACACAGAACTAGAGTTGGATGTCTGTTGTTTGGTTTCTGGCACGTGTAGAAAGGCCTCTCTGGTCACAGAAAATTAATTTCTTTCAGAGATTGGGCACAGGAGCAGGAGGTATGCTTTTCTCTAAAGGCACATCTCCTCCAGCTTTGTTGTTAGGACACTCCCTCAAAATGTGTGAGGTCTGGGTCCAGTTTTCTCCACCTGAAAAGACTCAAACCACTGTCTGTCTCTGCAGAACATCCAATGCTATTTGAAACTGGAGCAACCAGCATAACTTACTGCCTCCCCTGCTGAAGCAGACACACACTACAAAGATTTCTCTGGGCTCAGAAGAGAGCAGAGTAAGCCTGGTTTAAAGTAGTGGGGAAGCCTGAAACCTCATGCCTACTTCACAGTCAGTCATTGTATTCTATACAATGATAATTCATTGGAAGTTCACAGTTAACAGATACTGAAGAGAAAGCTCTGGATACCACAGGCAGGGATGACACTGCCTCCTTCTTTTTCCCCCTTTTCCTCGTGTCCTACCAGGTAAATAAGAACATCTGAGATTTTCCATTTTATGGCCTTATTTAACAAGCTCATAATTCTGTCAAGCTTCAACTACATGGACTGGATTTTTTCATAGAGTCACTGTTTTATCCTGGAGATAGACATTTATCTCTTCTTGTGCAAAGGTTTCATAAGTTGGCTTTTATATTATCATCTATATGTGAGCTACAGTGGATTTAGTAACTGATATCTGAGCAACCTCTTTGGTGTCTGTGCTGGTTTCTCAGTATCCTGAGTGCCTCTTGAACATCAGATATGAACAAACTTCAAAGGTTGTCTGAATGCACATCAGTCCAAGGGCTGTGCTGCAGTGGGACCACAGTGTAGCACAAAAACTGGGGGCCAGAGAGAGCAGAGAAACTGCCTGACTGTACTTCAGAGAAAATAAAAGTACACTGTGGTGAAGATCTGGAAAAGATATTGGCAAGCAAATTGTCAGTAGGAAACATGATAAAAAAGGATTAATCGCTCCTGCAGTCTAAGGTTGCCTGTGTAGAGAAGAAGGATGCTTTATGGGTGTGTAGGTGAGGGTGTAGGGAAATGTTAATCCAAAAATTCTTGACTAAAACTAAGTGTTAGGTGGAACAATAAAAGGAAGGCTGGGCCTGGGTGGAGAAATGTGTCATGAACAGGGAATGGGAAGATTTTGCTTCAGTTTGAGGTAGAACGCCAATTTATAAGCCTAGGGCAACTAAGACTGGATGAAAGTAGACAAGATGAACCCTAGAGAGAAAAGAAGTCTGCTTTGAGCAAGAAAATGGTTGAATTAAGAAGCTGCCATGTGAATGGGCAGGGAACGTAAAAATTTTCCCTCTTGTACCTAACTGGAATCTCCTCAGAAGTAACTTGTACCCATTAACCCATGTCCTTTCCATGTGGCTCCTGGTGAAAAATAGTCTCCGTCTTCTTTGTAGCCACTGTGTAAATATTGGAACATGGTGGTAAGGTGTCCCCTAAGCCTTCTTTTCCCAAACCTAAACAAATTCAGTTCTCCCAAACTTTAGTCAGTTTTCAGGCTTCCCAGTACTTTGAACATTTTTGTGACCCTTCTCTGGAGTTTCTCAAGCTTGCTCACATCTTTTTTGCGTAACAGGAACCAAGACTGAACACAGTATCCCAGATGTGACCTGACCAGTGCTGAGTAGAGAGGGACAATGGCTTTCTTTGACATAACATCACACTCATATTGAACTTGTCCACCGGGGTCTCAGGTCCCTTTCCACTGAGCTGCTCCCCAGATGGGTAGATCTCAGCCTGTACTGCACTCCTGGATTGTATCTTCCCAGGTTCTAAACCTTACACTTGTTCAACTTCATCAGGTTCCTGTTAGGGTACTCCTTCAACCTGTCTTTTTCTTTCTGCAAGGTGGTTCTCCCTTCCAAAGTGTCTACTTTCTCACTCAGCTTGGTGTTACCAGCAAAATTCAACAACAAATCCCTTGTTATTACAACAAAGAGATGGAAACTTATTTCTCTCTTTCTATAAATAAGACCTGTGGATATATATTTTTTCATTTGACCTCACTCTCTATCATCATTTAGACAAAGGTAATGCCAGTGCTTTAGAGACCTACTTTGATGTGCAATATAGGAATATGTTGAACAGAGTTCAAGAGTCATTGGCTGCTCTTGAAATACCTTACTGAATAACTACTCCATGTTTTGATTTTGTAGCATTTATGTTGTGTTGCTTCTCTACCTGTCTAGCTGCATCTATCAAGAAATCAATTTTTGCAGGGATGATTTAATTATTTTTGTAATCAGTATTTCAAAACGTGCTACTATTACCACTTAAGATGGCATACACCTTAAGAAACTTTATGAATGAAAAGCTGGTGTCACACCAACCTATAACACCTACTTTACTATCACCTCCACCCATCTGATTCCTTTCCTTTGAATAAAAGCTGAACTGTAGGCAAATGAGTTAAGTGAACCCTACACACTCTCACTAGTGACAAAAAAATTGAGTGGGATTCATTGAAATGTAAAAATAACCACATAAAACATAAGCTCAGTTTCACATAGTATCCTGAGCTGCCCTTTAAGAATAATATTGTCACAAGGATAGCTGTTACCTAACAAGAAAAATCTGAGCTGTTTCAGCTCAAATTTTAGACACAGTTAGAAGCCCATGTTCTACAGAAATAAAAATAGCTTGTGTATTCCATAGACATCCCTTTGCTGCACACCTGCTTTAAGTTCTACACATTTCAGGGGCCTACTCTAGTGTTTAGATGTATTTTGGCCCAAGAGGCTATATCAAAGTCATTTTATTATGGTCTAGGTGAAAAACGTGACCAAGGTAAACTTTTGTTCACATGTGACTGTTTTTCAGTCTTGCAATAAGGTCTCTCGATATCTTTATGACAAATTATTGATGCTTAAGAATGACTTTTCTATGCTGCTGACAGTACCATCCAGAAATGAGCAGATATAACCTCTTCATCCAATGCACTCTTTGCAGCAGATGCAGAAAAAAAATACCTGAAATGAAGAGACTGTACCTGTCTTCATAAATGTCCTTCCTAATTCTCTGATCTGACCTTCTTCATAGCAAGAATCATAAAATCTCATCCAGTAATACCTTCTGTAGATCTATCCTGAGCCTTTACAAACACAGTTTCCTGATGCTCAGATATTGATGAAAGTAGCAAAGCCTCTCTGGGCTGTCATTAGAATTACATCTTTTACTTTTCATCTAGTTATGTCAAGTATAGCCCATCATTTTGGGAAGTCCTGTGCTGTATGGAAAGAAGATATAAATCACACAAATATATCTTCTTTCCATACAGCACAGGACTTCCTGAAATGATGGGGTATATTTGTGTAATTTATATCTTCTTTCCATACAGCACAGGACTTCCTGAGGCCTTGAGTGACCTGTACTAGTGGAAGGTGTCCCTGCCTATGGCAGGGGTTTGGAGCTAGATGATCCTCGAGGTTCCTTCTGTGAAGGTTTGGGAGATCCCCGCCTCCACACACTTTGTAAAATGACCCAGTCTAGAACTCAGTCGTCTGGAAGTTAAGCTGCGATATTAACAGGAGAGTATACGGCAGAAAATGAGAAATTCCGTTGTCTCTAAGTATTGATGACCACACAAAACCTGAAATGAGAACCTAACTTACTGGATAATAACTCACAAACTGCCATGGATTTGTAAGTTAAGTACTTGTTGACCAGAGTACAGGTGAAATTAGAAATGCATATAATTAAGAGGCAAACCCAGGAATTGAATGAATACCTATGCTTTTTTCTTGTGTCACATCACTACCATAATCACCACAGGCTCTCAGTTCATTAGGTAGTTTAGGTATTAAAGCTAACATTTTGGATTATTTAAAATCCTTAACATTGTATAAAGTAACCAAAGAACACTTGAGAGGATAGGAAGAAGTGTTTTATTTGCCCAGCTGATTTTGCATAGTGAATTAGATGGTCTGGAAGTATGCATGCCTTAATGAACTAGAGCAAAAGGTAGTAGCTGTCAGATACAAAACTCACATATTGAATGTGGGTGAAATTATTTTATCTTCAAGTGGCAAAAAATGTCCAGACAATTTGTTTATTATGATTACTGTTTTGTGGAATAATTATATAAGAAGGTGAATTTTAACCTTTCCTAAAGAAGTGGAATGTCAAGCTGAAGTGTTCATCTGTGAATGGTACTTTAAAAAATATGTGACATTGTAAATTTGGGGTTAAGATTATAACTTGTAGCAGTTCTTAAGGTGAAAAAAAGTGGAAGTAAATTTCTTGAAAAGGTCACTGTACTAGTGGGAGGTGTCCCTGCCTGTGGCAGGGGGTTGGAACTAGATGATCCTTGAGGTCCCTTCCAACCTTACCATTCTATTGTTCTATGAATATGGAAACAAAATAGTTTGTTGAGTGTTCTTTTGTCTTTTACCCGCTCCCATGTTTTTTTTTCCCCCAGATTCTTATTCCTTTAAGTCTTTTCTGAATGCTTAGCCACAGAAAGAAACACAGATGCTTAATTTAATCAAGATTACCTTGCAAGAGTTAAGTCACTGAAATGTCTATCGACAGAGATACGTGTGCCGAACACTCTAATTTTTCCTTGAAATTTTTCTTTATGTGGCTGTCAAGAAGACTACATGGATATTTGTATTTCAGCTGATACCTTTCAGCTGATAGTGGCATCTCCTATTCTGTTTTGTCCCACAAAGACTCCAGAAAATCGACACTCCAAATGCACAGTATGATAAATTTTGTGGGCTAGAGAGTAGAAACAGCAAGGATTCTGAAAATGTCAGTAGAAGAAAGGGAATGATAATGCACTGTAAAGTAAAGAATTAATTGAATTGTGTAGGAGGAAGAGGGGTAACAGTTCTTAGCTAAATTCAAAGGAAACATATTCGTTGGGGAATTGAAATTTTATTTATAAACTTCTGAAGTCCTTTTTTTTCTGTGTAGTTTATCTTGCTAATCAAATCTGTGAATTCATCAGGTCAGATAATGACCTGCTCACAAATAATTTCCTTAATTAAGTTATCTTATAAGGAGAGAAGTAAATCTCTTGTTTCTGCAAAGCTATGATGTTTCAAACAACTTGAAAAGAGACTTTTGACATAGAACAAATTTGAGAACGACACTTAATCACTCGATATCAACTTTCAATGTTTAAAGCCACTTGAGCAATTAATACATTCTCTTGTTGTGAGTGAATCACAATTTCAAAGATTCATAATTATTCATGCGAATAGAAATGTAGAAGGAATAAGCTGATTAATTTTGCTACTCTGGAGAAAGAAATCTAAAATAAATATGTATTCTGTTCAGGTTTTCCTATTCCTTCCTTCTGCTCTAATGAAGAAAAGGCCAATATAATTTTGCCATCTGAGGAACAAACCAGCAATGCAACCAACATTCTATCTTAATTATTTCAGAATGTGTCTGAAGGAGAATGATTCTTACAGCTATTAATGTGTTTAATAAAAGCATGCTACTTATCTTGGGAGATTCTACGATATTTTGGACAACAAGCCCAAAGGCCTTTAGCAGAGACTGAAGGATTTTGTCCATGTGTAGCGGCTGAACACTGCTCAGCAACAGTCAAAATGCTGATGTGTGGTCAATGCTGTTTTAGTCACAATCCAAAAAACAACAGCACACAGTATACTCTAAGGAAAGCTAGCTCTGTCTGAGACAGAGCCAGTACAGAATATTGTTTTATTAATGTCACAGTGAGGTGAGAACCCGAGTTTAATTTTGATCTTCGATGCTATGAAAGAAAAATACGTCTGAAAGCAGTTCCTCATGATTTGGGGAGCTGAGCGTCTTCAGCATTCAGGTTGTCTTTGTCTCTTGCTTCCTGTCAGTTTTTGTAGGAATGGTCGCAAGAAATTAAATTATGTCTTTCACAAAAATCAGAATAATTTCAGTTGAAAAATACCTAAGTCCAACTCTCAAGACCACTAAGGCCATTAAACCACGTCCCAAAGTGTCATGTCCACATGTTTCTTGAACACCTCTGCCCACCATCTCCCTTGGCAGCCCTTTCCAATGCCTTGCAACTATTTCAGTGAAGAAATTTTTCCCAATATCCAATCTAAACCTCTCCTGGTGGAATTCCATGCCATTTCCTTATATGTGAAAGTAGGATACTGAACTTCAGTTTTCAATACTCTACTTGAGAATGAATAAAACTGGACAGAGTATTATTAGAGGATAGGTCAGAAGAAAATGGTGGAAGAAGAGTTCTGCACAATTAAACCACAGTGTGAATTGTCACTGGTGTCCATAGAGCATCAACCTTTTAGCTAGAATAGCATTTGAATAACTTTCTGTAGGCTGGATAACCTCATGACAAAGAGAATCAAGAGCACGTGTCTGGTTTGTTCTGCTGTCTTTCTTGTCAGACCAGAAACTTCCAACAAGGATATTGTTATGAACAAAAGACTGGAGGTCCTAAACCATCTCAACTACTTCTGTGATCATCATCTGAAAATATCACCTTTAAATCTGGTTAATGCGAAATAGAGATTGAAGTACAACTACGTTGCCAAATAGAATGTTGCATTATCAGGAAATACATTTAATTTCAGATGTACTAGACACTACATGGCAAAACCCTGGTCCTCCTGGTTTCACTGTTTCAGAAAGAGATAGATATGAGCCTAGGATAATGCTACACATTGAAGCTGACTGGAAGAGAAGTTTTTTGAAGTCGGTACATGGTGGCTCAGAGAAGAGAATCATAAGACTTGGAAAGAAGTATCTAGGATATTGTGGTCAGACATTATTTATTTTTCTATACCTGCTACTATTTCATATACATTTCTGTAATGTTGGAGTATTCCAATGTTGCAATAGCCACAGTAAACAAATACTGCAGTGTTTCCATAATTATCTGCATGTCACATCATAAAGTGCAACTTTTGATTAAATTATATAAAGTAAAATTAAATTATTATAATTACTCTGAACTAGAGCAGGGTAGATGTATATTGGACATTAGGAAGATTTTCTTTACTGTAAGGGTGGTGTAACACTGGAACAGGGTGCCCAGGGAGGTAGTGGAGGCCCCATCTCTGAAGACAGGCTTGATGGGGCTCTGGGCAACCTGGTCTCGTTGTGGATGTCTCACTGCAGGTAAGTTGGACTAGATGACCTCTAGATGTCCCTTCCCACCCTGTGCATCCTATGATTCTCTGTAATTGACCTCTATTCATAGGTATTGCGTGAGTGTAACCAGACTGATTCACTTGGTGTTGACAATACAAAGGAAAAAAAACAGTAATTGCTTTTAGAACACCGAAAGATTTTCCTTTAATTTCTTTTTTTTTTTTTTTTTTTCCCACTAGCAAGGTCCAAAGCAAGCATTGAAGGTCTCTTACATAAGTAGTTTGCACTGGAGCATAAAGGGTACTGCTCACCAGGATTTTTTTTATTTAGAAGCTGTTATTATTAAGATTAAAATAACCAAGATGTTTGTATATATACATATGTATATATATATATATGTATATATATATATAAATCAAACTATGATTATCTTTCATTTCTAAGTTTCCTGAAGGACTGGTAAAAAGTTTAGTATTTATTCAGTCTAGAAAGAGAGTCTTTGGGAAGAAAGTTTTCCTTTTTCTTACCAGAGAAGCCATAAATAGTTCACTTGCTTTGCCCAAACAAACGAGTCTCTCGGGAACGACCCAAATCTTTTTCTTCAAAATGTAATAAAAGTGTTCTTCTTTTTCAGAGAGAAAGGTCCCTGGAGGTTGCAGAAGTCTTCCGAATAAATCCTAGGGATTTACCTCTCTGAGGGTTTTGTACCTATTAATGGCCAAACAAAAGCTCATTGTTTCAATTTCTTTTCACTTCTTTTCCTCTGTGCTGTCCTTCTGCTTAAAGTCCTGTTCCTCCAGTGTGTGCCTTCCAGCAGCAGAACCACAGAGAGATTGTGGAATCCTGTGTGCTTCCTGGCAAAGTAGTTGTCCTCAGGCATGTAGTGGAGCCAAGAGAGCTTTACTCCTGGAAAACAGTGTCAATAATGGACTCTTTGCTGCTTTGGGGATCACTCAATAGATAATTCCTTACAGATTTTACTATTTCTTTCATTGATTCAGAACAAACTAATCTGCATTGAAGTTCCAGCTCAAAGGAGAATACTGTGTATCTTTATCTGCAGCAGAATCCAGCCTTTATGAGGCGAACAGATTGCTGTGCTACTTCATAGTTACTGTTGGTTATCTAACTACATATTTGAATGACTGCAGAATTAATCAATTTGTTGTAAACTAGACCGTACTCCTATGATTTAAAATACCACTAAATATTGAATTTATCAGCATGAGTTTGATCTGCTCTTTACCGCTATAGTACAACAGCTGAATTTCAGATAAGTAGCTGTGCAGAGTTTAACATCTGGTATGAAATTAGGCTTCAGTACTTAAACAGCTGCTTCTGCTCAGACTGTTTCCCTGTTGTCTTTCAACTTCATGTGCTTTCTCATTTCTTGGCTAACTAAAATTAAAATGCACACTGTAGAAGTTAACAATTGAAATTCAACTTGCAAATATCTTTTTTTTTTTTTCTCTCAAGCATTTCCACTTATCCTTACATAAATTCCTGTCACAAAACTTTTAATCTATTTTTCTTGCTAGCCTCCTTGTAGCACCAAGTATCATTTTCTTTCCTGAAGAAACCCTGTCCTTCTTTGTGACTCTTGAATGCTCCTTCTTTTGTGCAGAGGAATGGAGGCAGCTGGGAAATATGGGAAAATCTGTGCTAAACACAGCTCTACTGATGGCTAACTGCGAAATCAGCATGTAAAGTGGAGTTTTAAATGTTTGCTCCTCCTGTCTTCTATTTAAAAAAAAATATCTTTAGACATCTCCTAACACTTTAACATATTTACTGACTTTTTCTTTTTGAGCTGGTCCCTGGTCCTTGGTGGTATATTGTTCTTTTGAAAGAAGGAACCAAGTGGTGGCTAGGTAAATGGTATAGCTTGGGTGCTGCAGTACTACTTCTGACTTTGCCTGGCATAACTGTGGCATGATGAGCAAAGCTTTCATCAGATGCTATGTCAATTTAGCTTTTATTAGTGAATGTTGATACACATCTGACTAAACATCTTGCATAAATGCTTACCATGTGCTGCTCTTCATGTAATAAAACGTAGTTATTATCAGAATGAAGATTACATCATTTTAATGGAGAAGAATGGATTTTTCCATTACATTTATATTTATATATTTATCTTTTCCAATATATTTATATTTTTATATTTATATTTCATTCCATTATAATGTTATCAAACCTCAATGACTCCCATTGCATAAGAAATAATGTCGTCTGGTGGTTTTGCTTGTTTCTTAAATCTTACAAAACTTGATTTGTTTCCCCCTTATTTTATTAGTGATATTGTAGGAAATGAGGAGCCACATCTGTACCCTCTGGTAGGCTTCGATTTCAAATAAGAATAAGGACTAACACTCTACAGAATGGTGTAGATGTTTACACAAGTGGATAGTTTTATAGTTATACATATCTTAACATTTTCCATTTTGAAGACTGGTTAATATGGAGTACTGTGTGGAGTTCTGGAGCCCTCAGCACAGGAAGGACATGGAAGTGTTGGAGCAGGTCCAGAGGAGGGCCACGAAGATGATCAGAGGGCTGCAGCAGCTCTCCTATGAGGACAGGGAGAGAGAGTTGGGGCTCTTCAGCCTGGAGAAGAGAAGGCTTCGAGGAGACCATAGAGTAGCCTTCCAGTGTCTGAAGGGGGCCTACAGGAAGGCTGGGGAGGGATTATTTACAAGGTCTTGCAATGACAAGAAAAGGACCAATGGGTTTAAACTGGCAGAGGGGAGATTTAGACTGGATGTTAGGAGGAAGTTCTTTACAGTGAGGGTAGTGAGGCACTGGCACAGGTTGCCCAGGGAGGTTGTGGCTGCTCCTTTCCTGGAGGTGTTCAAGGTCAGATTGGATGAGGCCTTGAGTGACCTGTACTAGTGGGAGGCGTCCCTGCCTGTGTCAGGGGGTTGGAACTAGATGACCCTTGAGGTCCCTTCCAACCTTACCATTCTATGGTTCTATGATTCTATGATTCTATTTTGATCAAGAGGCAGAACCAGGAATCGAATGAATACTTATGCTTTTTCTTGTGTCATATCACTACCATAGTCACTGCAGGTTCTCAGATTATTAGGTAGTTTAGGTTTTAAAGCTAGCATTGAAAGCTAACTTATTTTAAATTCTTAACATTCTATAAAATAAATTACCAAAAGAATACCTCAGAGAATAGGAAGAAATATTTATTTGCCCAGCTGATTTTGCATAGTGAATTAGATGGTCTGGAAGTATGCATGCATTAGCGAAGCCAGTCAGGAGTCGGTAGCTGTCAGATACAAAGATCACGTATGGAATGTGGGTGAAATTACTTTATCTTCAAGTGGCAAAAAATGTCAAGACAATCTGGTTATTTTGATTAGCGTTGTGTGGAATAATTACATAATAAGGTGAACTTTAATCTTTCCTAAAGAAGTGGAATGTCAAACTGAAGTGTTCAACCGTGATGATGTCCAAATGTTACTTTAAAAAAATATGCGATGTTGTAAATTCAAGGTATCTCCTGTAACTGGTACCAGCTCTTAAGGTTAAAAAAAAAAAACTTGAAAGCAGATTTCTTTAAAAAAGGCCACTTTTATGAATATGGAAACAAAATAGTACTTGCATGTGCGTCTGAGTATGTAAGCATGAGGAGAAAAAGAGATTTTTTTTTTCAGAACAAATGTTGAGGTTTGTTTTTTTTTTTTTTTTTACCATTACTGCAAATCAAAGTGCCTAAAAATATTTTTTTTTTTGAGAGAAGTACAAAGACTTTAATTTTTAAACAACTGAGCATCCTTTCATTTCAACAATACGTGTCTTGCTGTTACAGTACTTACACCTTAGACGTGAAAGGCTGCTAGGACACACAAAGTCAAGAGTACAAGAAGTCCTGGTTTATGTAAGCTGAAAATGGTGCCCCTCTTCATAGAAGTGAGAGGAAGGCTTGTGTCATGCTGTGCAGCTACACTAACAAAGGAAATCATTCCTCCTGGAGTTGAGCATAAATACCAACACATGCTCTGTGACTATTGAATGATTTGAAAAATTCCTTTTGCTTCAAATGCAAGCACCTTGGCTGAAGTCAATCAGATTGCACTAGTGTATGAGTGAAGAACCTATATAAGACATCCCTTGTCTCATACATGTTATTCACTATTCTGCAGAGATCTGCACCTCTTTCAACTTAAACAGCGGCTGAATTTCTGTGAAAATATAATGGGAAAGCTTAGTAATATTTTTCCTTGCCTATCCTCTGCCCTGCTCTCCTCGATGATGAAAGAGTACTGAAAAACAGAGTTTGAAGGGCTAGAAAATTGGAGTCTGATACGTCCTGGGTTGGATTTCTTGACTCACGTGTTCTGGATTGTGTCATAGAGGTGAAAGTTGATGACAAATTGGCTGACGTCTTCAGATGTAATCTTCTTAATCCCTTACAAACTTTAGCTTAAAACGTTATTAGGGTTCCATTTTACCTCTAAAAACCAATTTGACATGTAGGCTGTATTACTTGTTGTCCAACTGAAATGAATTGTAGTCACCATTACATTCAAGAACCTCTGTAAATAGATGAAAAAGAGTAGATTTTTATGCCAAAGTCTCTTTTAAATACAATTTGTTTAATAGGAGACCACTGTAGCTTCATTTAAAAGTTCTGATACACAGTGGAGGATCTGGATTCAAGCCACGTTACTGTATATTGACTAACTGCCTGAGGAGAAAGATTTGTTGTGACAAATTTGTGAGTGTTCTGATCACCTCTCTCTAGATTAATTTATATTTATGACCCGTTGTTTAAGAATGTGCATGGAATGGTATCACTGCTCTTATCAGCAAACATATGGAGGAATAACCAGTAGAAGAGGTCTCAGGATTAAAGTGCTAGACATTCAACTCCACAGTCTCAAAGGGTGAGGACTCAACTGCTCTGCCAATTCCCTCAATTTATGAGCATGATTGTGAGTAATTTACTTTACTTCTTGCTCTCTCCAGATGCCTTGGGACATTTGTCTCCCTGTGTCACGTCTCCTTCCACTTGATGTCTTGGGAAGCACTGTTCTTGTCTTCTATTCCACAGGCAGCTGAAACATGGACCTATACAGAAGATATTTGGGTGTAGAGTTTTAGTAAAAAATATTTGAATTGTAATAATGATGGATTTACATTCTTACAACCTTCTTTACAACTTCTTGCAGACTTCTCTTGATGGACTTGCCCATCTAATTGAAACAAAATTCAGACACATCCTTTTCCTAAGAAAATCTAGAGATTATCTCTCTTTTAAAAAATAATATCTCAGGGTGTTCTTTTTTATTTACTTGAGAACATCACTTTAAAAATAGAATTGATGATTTAAAGCTTGTGGGGTTCTTTTATTCACAGAACATAGAATCATAGAATCATAGAATGGTAAGGTTGGAAGGGACCTCAAGGATCATCTAGTTCCAACCCCCTGCCATAGGCAGGGACACCTCCCGCTAGTACAGGTTACTCAAGGCTCCATCCAATCTGGCCTTGAACACCTCCAGGGAGGGAGCATCCACAACCTCCCTGGGCAACCTGTTCCAGTGCCTCACCACCCTCACATCTATTCTAAATGTTGCAGTGTGAACTGTGTAAAGGCTATAGTAGGTGACTAAATATCCGTCTCATTTTCTGTAATTACCACCATTATATCCAGGCCTTGGAAAGAGGGTAGGCTCAGTTACTTTAGACTTCTTTCTGAACAGTGTTTTCTAGAGTCTGTCAGCTTAGCATAATGTCATGCCTGAGCTAAACAATGCAACTTTCCCCAGTTGCATATGTCAGTTCATTTGGGATTCTGAAGTGGATTTTCTGATGTTTTTTTCCTCTCCTGTGTGACAATTCTGAGGTGGAAAACTTGTATGCCCCTGGAGACATCAAAGGTCAGACTTGATGTGTCCCTGGGCAGCCTGATCTAGTTAGAGGTGTCCTTGTTTGCTGCAAGGGGGTGGGGCAACATGACCTTTGAGGGTCCCTTCCAACTCAGTGCAATCTGTGAATCTGTGAAACTTGGATCTTGCATCTGCTCCATGATGACATATTGGCTTGCTTAGAACTCATCAGATTAATTTCAAGTGATTTGACAAATCTAGTACTACTTTTTAATGTAATTAATATTTAAGATATGGATGAAATTTATTTGCTGACAGGCTGTTATCATGCAACCCTATCTGATTCTGCTAGAGGATGTTTTGTGCAGTAACCTTTTGATTTCCTTTCAGGTCAGGCTAGGAACAAGTGAGGCCCACACCAGGCCTGTTATCAAGAAGTAAGTAACCTTCCCAGTTGTTCTAGGTACTATTCTCTTTCTGATAGTCAAACGGATTTTTTTAAATTTTTTTTTTACCTAAATCAAGAGATTTAACAAAAAGTCAATGAACATTAGAATTTTCCTATGAAAAGTTCTGGTCCTGGGAAGCTAACAATTTCTAATACAAAAGTCATGAGATTGAAAACTTTTTAGTACGTGCTTTTCATTGATACTTTTAGATGTACCTCCCATGTTTATTTTGCAGCTGGTCCATGTTGGGTTTTGGTTTATGTTTTTGTTGTTGTTGTTTGTTTAGGGGTTTATTTGATTGTGGTGTTTGGTTGGTTGGTTTTTTGGTTTTTTTGTTGGGGTTTTTTTTGTTTGTTATCTTTTTCTTATTACATTTAATTTTGACAGGAGAGTCAGATGAGTGTTTCTGGTCTACACTGAAGGTGTATGGAGTGTCAGATGTTCTGAGACTACATTTCTCTGTTATAATGGAGGCAAAGCAAAAAAACTGTACTGTTTTCCCCAAGTCACAGTTAAAAAAGAACAAATTAAAACTCCCCATTGTTCATTGGGAATTTTTTTTTTGGTGTTTTTGTTTGTTTGCTTTTATTTCTCTATACCATTACCTGCTTATCCATTTCTTTTTTTCACAAGCCTCTGGTTGTGATACAGCTGACAAAGACTGAGCTCCAGTAGACAGGAAATCTTCAGGATCCACAGCTTAGACACAGTTTTAAAAACTGTTTTCATCACTTGGTGTAGCAATGAGAGAAGCCTGTTTCCATGGTGTGCGATGTATCTAGAACTATAGAGAAAAGACAATGGCTTTTCTGTGGATCAGTAGGTCATCTTCCCAGTTGTCTAACCTGGGATGGAATTTTTTATTTTGTTGGTGTTTCTCTCACGAAAAAGGTATCTTATGCTCTTTACAGACAGCATTATGTGGTAATAGTCAGATTTTCAAGAATTTTACTTCAGCTTTTGAAAGAGCAGCAGAAGAAGCAAAGCTAGGAGTATGCTGGGAAATAATGTCATTCAGAAAGTTATCAGAGAGCAGTCTCACAATGAAGTGCAGATGTCAGCAGGAGTAGCCAACTTGAGACAGTAGGTATGCCCATCTGGAAATGTCAAGGACACATTATCTAGCTTTTGTTTTTCCCCTCAGTGAAATTATTTTTTTTTCTTGCACTCTCTAAATGTGGCTACATTTATTTCTATAGAAATAATGACTGAGTCAAGAATAGAGACTTAGGAAACAACTGGACTTGATGTTCTGAGCTATGAAACAGAAGTTGATCCTTCCAATCTTCTCTTCCATTACTCCACTCATGCTTCACCATCACAACATCAAGTCTTGATATACCATTATATTTAACTTGAAAAAAATAACTGTTGTTTGCAACATTCTTCTGTCACCAAATTCACCCACATCATAGTTCTGAGTTCAGGTGGATTCTTCACTTCTAGTGCACAGTCTGATAACCTTGTTCTTGTGCTTTGCTCTCTTCATGTCTCCATAAATGGTAAGTAAAAAGAAAATATTCCTGCTCATGTTGTAAATTAACTTCTGTTGTTTTTTGTACATTTTTTAATCTTAGTTTATACAATAATCAGGCTTCAATTGCTTTTGTCTTAGGTCACCAAGAGATAGCAACAATTTCTTTTATGTTTAAAAAAGAAGGAAAAAGTTAAGTTTGATTTCTCTCAATGCACTACTGTAAGGAGTGGTCTGAAGAGCATTATCTGTCTCATCAGGAATCAGACCACCTGTACCCCAGAACTCAGACTAATTTCAGGGAAACATTTCAGCATGAACAGTCTGCCCCATAATAGGTTACTAATTAAATTTACTGAGTCTGTACAATGAAATGTGGTCTCCATGGATATGCAGGTACAGGTCCCATGAAGAAGGGTACCTTGTACCAGGAGTCCATACATGTCAAGTATGATGGATGATTCCACCGTCCTCAATGATACCTTTGGAAGAAAGAATCATAACTGCTGTCAAAAGGGATTGCTGGTGTTGCTAAGGAAACCACTTCCCTCATTATCTTATCATTATAACATGAAAACACACCTCCTGGCCAAAGGCTACCCACCCCCAAGGCAGACCAAGCTTTGGACAGTACAGATGGTGGGTTGCAGCAAGCAACCAGGTGCTTCTAGGGAAAAGATGTATCTGCAAAAGATATGTACAGTCTGACGACCTCTTGTGTCAGGTGGCTGAGTTGCAGGAAGCAGTGGGAAAACTGCACAGTATTAGAGGGGCTGGGATGGAAATACGTGGTTTCAGAACCATGTTTCCACATGAGGTGGCACAGAGAATGTGACACCTTTGGACCTCAATGATTCACAAAAGAAGAACTCTACTTCAGTCCTCACTGTCCAGCATTACAATCAAAACAAGACACAGACCTTTAACAGGTTTGGACACCCATGAGCAAGATCTGGAGGAGAAACTGTACCAACAGCACACAGTGGATACTACAAAAGGCAATGAGTGCCCATAGTGGGTGACTTTCTGCTGAAGAGCACTCAAGCACCCATCTGTTGGCATGATGGAGAGTCACTAACGGGATGGTATCTTGTGGGAGTTGAGGTCTGAGGCGTTGCTGAGAAAGTGCTACTTTTTGGTATAGGGACAAATAACACCACAATCTGGAACTCTGACTAATGGATACAAGTTACTCCTGGGGACACAAGATGAAAAATTTCACAGTGAGAGCAATCAGCCACTGGAATAATCTTCCCAAGTAAGTAGTAGATTCCCAACAATGGACACTGTTAAAGCTTAGCTGTCCTGGATGCTGAGCCATATTATTAGGACTGCTTTTGCCAAGAAAGGTTGGAGCACTGATGCTTGAAGCTCCTCCCTCCTGTTCTGTCATTCTCTGTATACAAAGATAAACATCTTTAGAGGGACCATTTGTATTACTCATTTGCAAATAAGTAAATGTTACGGGGAAGATGACTCTTATTTTCTTCCAGCCTGTTTCAAATCTCAAGTGGAGTAAATTATTCTTGATTTGAAACAATTTTTAAAAAATAAATAAATAATTATTGGCTGATGGATACAGGCTGTTGTTTCATCATAATAGAGTTCGAGTGCAGTGATATGCAACATTTGATCTAGAGGAAGTCCTAATACACCCAGGAGAATTTCTATAATCAAAGTTAATAATGTTGTGTTTTCGTTCGCTCCGTACATTGGCACAGTGGAAATACGTAGTGCATTCAATTACGTTTAAAAGAAAAAGACTGTAGAGCTGACTCTCTGCTTCTTGTCATCCCTGTGAACAAAGGTGGAATTTGTCCTTTATGAAAGATAATTAAGCTTCTTCTATTTGTTCCTTGCAGTCTGGATCAGTTCCTGTATAATTTTTTGTTATCAACTACACGTAGTCTTAGCTATGTGAACCTTGTCATAGGAAAAGGGTCAGTGGCTCTTTGTTATACTTTTTGTCCTGGTAATTGCTTTAATCTTGTGTTTGAAATTCCTTCCTAGCAACATTGGATTCTTGGTAACATTTCTTAATGACACATTTATATGATTCAGTTGGATAAACAACAGTCAGTTCAAATTGTCATCCCCTTTTCAGCAGGACAGCATGCTGTTCAGGCAACAGAGCTAAACACCTGCATCCAGACAGCTTTATGTTGAAAGAAAATGTTATACTTCAATTTATCTGCTAGAAATACCAAGAATGGTATGCCAGAAATAGAGAAGAATGAGAAAATAATTCACAAAAGAAAATAACATCAATGTTTGTGTTGATATGTTGAATGAATGAGAGTCGCATCTCACTTGATTAACTTAGACTTGTGTGAGCGAGAACTGAATCTCTACTTAGAGTTGTTTCTGCTAAAAGCCTGTACTTTTTATGGTGTGCGTGAAACAGCACAACATTAGAATTAAGGTATTCACAAAACGTCAGTGAAAAAGTGGTTTTGAACAGGTAGCAGCTGACCAAAGTAAAAAAAACAAAACAAAACCCAAAACCAACAAACAACAAACAATTGGAGAAGAGAAGTCTTCGAGGAGACCTTAGAGCAGCCTTCCAGTATCTGAAGGGGGCCTACAGGAAGGCTGGGGAGGGACTATTGACAAGGTCTTGCAATGACAGGACAAGGGGTAATGGGTTTAAACTGACAGAGGGGAGATTTAGACTGGATGTTAGGAGGAAGTTCTTTACAGTGAGGGTGGTGAGACACTGGCACAGGTTGCCCAGGGAGGTTGTGGCTGCTCCCTCTCTGGAGGTGTTCAAGGCCAGGTTGGACGAGGCCTTGAGTGAGGTGTGCTAGTGGGAAGTGTCCCTGCCTATGGCAGGGGGTTGGAACTAGATGATCCTTGAGGTCCCTTCCAACCTTACCATTCTATGATTCTATGATTCTATGATTCAATTCTATGATTCAAATGATCTGAGAACACTTCAAAAAACATTAGCACTGAAAGAGAAAAAGTGAAGTAATTTATAAGTCTGAACCTTAAGTAGATATGAATTGGAAAAAACCCTTAAGAATTCTGAAAGAGATTCACAGATTCACAGAATGATTTAGGTTGTGAGGAACCTTAAAAAACATCTAGTTCCAATCCCCCTCCCATGGACAGGGATGCCTTCCACTATACCAGGTTGCTCAAGGCCTCATCCAACATGTCCTTGAACACGTCTCGGGAGGGAACATCCACAACCTTCCTGGGCAACACGTTCCAGTGTCTCACCATCCTCACTGTAAACCTTCGTATTATCCAGTCTAAATTTACCCTCTTCAAGCTTCACTCCATTGCCTCTCACCCTATCACTACAAGCCCTTCTAAATAGCCCCTTCACAACTTGCTTGTAGGTTTCCTTCAGGTACTGAAACACTACTATAAGCTCTCACTGAAGTCTTTTCTCTGAACCCAAACTTTCACAGCCTGTTACAGAATCACAGAATCCAGTGTTTTTTCACCCTCACCATGTCACTATAGGGGAGGTTCTCCAGCCCTCTGATCATCTTCGTGGCCCTCCTCTGGACCCACTCCTGCAACTCCATGTCCCACTTCTGCTGGGGGCACCAGAACTGGATGCAATACTCCAGATGGTGTCTCACAAGAGCAGAATAGAGGGGCAGAATCACCTCTCTCATCCTGCTGGTCACACTCCTTTTGATGCAGCCCAGGACACAATTGCCTTCTGGGATGCAAGTGCACATTGCCGCCTCATGTTGAGTTTTTCATCAACTGGCACCTCCTTGAGACTGCTCTTGAAGCACTCCTTGCCCAGCCTTGCTCCAAGCCAAATGTAGGATCTGGCACTTTGAGTGCAGCCATACAGCCAATTCCTTATCCATGCTTCTTTGATGCAGCCTTCTGGGCTACAAGTACACATGGATGGGTCACGTTCTTCTTGTCCACCAGTACACTTGAGTCTTTTTCTGCAAGGTTGGTCTCAATTTCATCATCTCCCAACCCATACTGATATTGAGTATTGCCCCAACCAAGGTGCAGAACTTTGCATTTTGCTTTATTGAGCATCATGAGGTTCTCCTGAATCCACCTCTCTAGTCTGTCTAGGTCCCTCTGGGTGGCAACCTGTCCTCAATCACATCAACTGCACCACTCAACTTGATACCATCAGTAAACTTAGAATCATAGAATCATAGAATGGTAAGGTTGGAAGCGACCTCAAGGATCATCTAGTTCCAA
>VWZE01021926.1:95937-108509 GCA_013396675.1 Eubucco bourcierii | reverse complement strand
TGAATTTCATCAGGTTGGCCTGGGCCCAACTCTCCAGCCTGTCCAGGTCCCTCTGGATGGCATCCCTGCCCTCTAGCAAGTCGACTGTGCCACACAGCTTGGTGTCATCTGCAAACTTGCTGAGGGTGCACTCCATTCCTCTGTCCATGTCACTGACAAAACTTGCTGAGAGTACACTCAGTCTCACTGTCTATATAACTGGTGAAGGTGTTGGACAGCACTGATTGCAGTATGAACCACTGAGAGACTTGGATGACTAGAGGTGCCCTGCCAGGCATTTTATACGTTCTCTTCATGGGTTCAGTGAGAACTGCAACTCAATCTGTTTTTACATAATTTCCTTAACAGATCTCAAAATATTTTTAAAAAGAGATTGATAGTGTTTTCCAGATGGGAAAACAGTGGTGTAGTCAAGTAAAATTACTTTCAAAGTGCATTCATTTGGCAAATAAGAGGGTTGAAAATTCAGAGTTGATGTATGGCATCTGAATCGGACAAACATCCCCAAGTCTTTCTAACAGAACATATATTTTTTTGAGGTTTTGTTTGATTTTTTTTTTTTTAATGGTCAGTATCTTCTGGTGCCTCACGAGTTTTGACAACTTCTTAACTTTGCAGGTGTTATGAGAATGCAAACTCACTTATTTCTTATTTTACAGGGAACAGATCTCGAAAAGCACTTACTTGCTTAATTCTCAGAAAACTCAGCTCAGTACAGTGCCCTGGAGCCAAACAGAGATGCAACATGATGTGACATGTTATATCTTCTCTATATAAAATTGTGAAAGGGAGAATCAGAAAAATGTCTTTGTTCATGCCTGACTGCAACTCATGCAGCTGACATTTCATATTGGTATTTCAAAGTAATCAACATTCACAATTAAAAAGTCATTTTGTGAATGGTAAACTAAGGCTTTTCAGCCCACACTCAGATTCCTAGATCTGAACTATTCTTTTAGTTCATGTGTATCTGGACAGCATAAGAATAATCCAAGAGTTTTGTCCTTGGCATGACCTATATAGTTGTTTAAAGATTAATGTAGTATCATTGCTTATTTTTAACCAAATAATTAAGTGAAAATCTCCTTCTATATCCCTTAAGGCTTTGGAGGTCAGAGTTCTGCTTTTTTGGCTATAGGTTCTGTGGCTTAAAGGATACAATTTGCATAAAGTCCTTTACGAAAACGCTTTATTTTTTTTTCCCCTGGGACTTTCTGTAATATTTATTTTATTCTAAGTCTCGGGGACTGGTTAATCACTCTCATATTATTTTACAGCATTTTCCCATCAAACATTTTTCAAGGTTAACCCTCTCTTATTTTACTGTGAGAACTGAATTGTGCTTCAGACTTCATAGACCTTCACAAATGTTTTGAAAATAAAGGCAAAATCTCATGTCATTCTTTTAATGCTTCTGAGGAATTCCTTAATCAAGCTCGAGGCAATTTTTTTTTGTTTGTTTTTTGAACAGGCCCTCTCTGTTTAGTCTTTCTTTATGCATCTCAGAACATGCTGGAAAATGGTAGCTGTTACACCAAATAAAATGCTGTTAGTCTCTCACCACTTTGCAGAGTTTCCAGATAATAAAGACAGCAAAATAAAGCCTGTTACACTAAACCAGTGTAAGCGAAGTGCTTCTTCATTTGAAGACATAAACACAGCATTGAAAGCCCAAGCTTCAAAGTTAAGACAATATTATTCAGTGTAACATATTTCATCTGAAGTGACATATCATGAAAATATCAGAATTCAATTAGCTGCTGTAAGGAGAAACCCATGAGGTACAACAAACCAGGTAACCAGGTGGTGCTCACAGCTCTTCATATTCAGTCATTTTTCATATTGTGTCATAAATTTTATTCTCTACTGAAAACATCCACACAATTGAATCTCAACCAGCTTATGTGTTAGGAGGTATTTGTTCATCTCATGTAAATTCTCATTAAACTGATTTCCAATATCACATACATACTGAAATATAAAGTGCAATAGAAGAACCATCACTTAACAAGCAGAAGGAAAGAGTAAATAGTTTTGGTTGTCTCTTTATATTAACTGTGGGAAATTGTAGGCACTGCTAAACAGTGACCTAAAATCTTTGCTGTACCTAACTGCAAGATGTCAAGGATCCACCGGTATAGATATTCAAAGGATTGCATTATTTTACAAGATCAGAGGCTCATAAATTTAAAAGCAGTCAATACTTAGTGTCTTCTCTCATCATGTGTCTTTCATCCTTATATCACTGTTCCTTCTGTGATAATGATTCTTTGAAATGCTTCACCATGTCACCAGCTGTGCCATTTGTAGTCTGGAATAAATTTTTTTGTTTGGCTAACACAATTTAATTCAACTAGATGTATTGAATGATTATCATCTGTATATGGAAATTATCTGTATCATTATATGCCAAACATGTTTCTTGCCTATAACAGATTAAACCCTGAGAACAGGTTAACCTGTTTTCCCCCAACACAGAAGTGAGGGGAAAGTAACACTCACATATTAAAAAACCTCCAGGTTGAGGCAAAGAGAGTGAGATAAGTGCAGCAAACTGCAGAAAAATAAAAGCATAAAGGAAAACCAGCACGTTATCCCTCTCCCATCTGTATCACCATTTCTATGGGCAAGAGGCAACACCCAAACTCTGGAACCCAAAAGCAGCAATCGGAACAGTGTCCCAGGTTGGGAACTATAAGGTTAAAGAAAGTCCTCTAGGGACTAGAAGATTGTTATTCAATCCCATAGTTCTCCAATCTCTTCACAAACTCAGGGTCAGGCCACCTCCTTCTCCTTTCCTCCCCCTCCAGCCTTGTCCTTGTGTCTGGCAAGAGCTGCTTTATTGGGACAGAGATGTAAGGAACAGACCTGGTTTGGGCCTCCAGAGGCTGTGTTTAGGCCTCTTGGATGGTAGAGGCATGGGGGGTGGGGGATGGGGGGTGTAGGATTGGAGCACTGTGGGTTACAGATTTAGTTTTGGGTTGGGGGGAAATACAAGGGGGTTTGCTATGGATTCTGCATCTGCCTTGTAATTTCTATCTATAACTCTCTCTCCAAATATAATTCTGTTTTTTCTCCAATTCATTTGAGAGCTTTACTCTGTCGGCTTTTTAAATCCTTGACAAACAGGAAGTCTCTTGTGTTGCAATCTGAACTTCAAAACTCAAAATACTTTGACCTGACCAGCACTTTCATTCTGAAGCTGGCATGAGGCAGTATGGTATGAATAACAGCAGTAAATATTCAGCTCAACCCATGTCATTGCCCTGAAAGGCAGAGTACGAGTGGGTAGAGCCTCAGATGAACTCTGTTGACAACAATATAGGACTAGGTTGGATCCCTTAATATAGATACTTCTGATTAGAGAACAAGAGGCTGTTGGTTCCTTCTCTGCTTGAAAAAGGGCTATGAAAGCTATCCAGATGTCTAGCCACCGCTTGTTTTCTTGGAAAAACAAAAAAAAAAAAGACAAATTTAGAAGTGTATATGTATACATATGAAAATACTGAGTTCAAAAGAGTCAGTAATGAAGTGAAACTCCTATGGCTGATTGATTGCTCAGGGTATAAGTAGTTGAAAAACAGTCTCAAAAAAACTCGATAGAGTAAACGAGAAATTTCAGATGAAACAGAAAAATGGCAAATTCTCAGGAGGTTGGATGGGAGAGGTAAACAATCAGGAGTAAGATCTTGGATCACTACCTGAGAGCATCAATTTGGTGTGTAGAAGCAGTCCAAAGAGCACAAGGAGATTACCAGAAAAGAATAGAATGCATAACAGAAGATATTTGTGTGATACTGTGAATTCATAATACTTTCACAACTTGAATGCTGAATGAATTTTTGAGCATCCTTTCTCAAAAAACAAACAAACAAACAAAAAAAGTGCAGTAGAACAAGTGGGTTACAGAGAATTTTAAGAAGGATGGTCAGAAATAAAGAAAAACTTCCACATCGGGTACACTGGACTAAGTAAAACACACACCCTTCGAAGGGGATGAATACAGAAGGAACATGATACAGGTTTACACCATTTTGCACCATGTGAAGAAAATAAACAGATCTTATAGGTTCCAGTGAAAAGGCTGTGTTAAACTGGCACAAGAGGGGGATTATTAATTGATAAATTTGTAGCACGGGAGCTTGGATTCAGCAAAGAGCAAAAGGTTTAGAAGGAAATCTAACACCTTGAAATTCTTCCTTTAGGTAATTTCACAGATTACAGAGGTCAAAATTATTTAAAAGTGCATAAATATGTGTCAGCAGGAGGGTGGCTCAAAAAGTAATTAAACCGTGGTTGCTGTATCTTGGGACTGCCATTGCTTAACCCCAGCCAGCAAATAAGCACCATCCAGGTGCTCATTCACTCCCCTCTAAAGAATTGAGATAAAGAGTTTAACAGGTAATGCAAAAGGCACTTGCTCAAGCAAAGCAAAACAAGAAATACATTCACCCTTTTCCATTGGTAGGCAGATGTTAAGCCATCTCCAGGAAAGTAGGCTTTCATCACATGAACTAAGTAACTTTTACTTAGGAAGACAAATACTATCACTCTAAATGTCCTCCCCTCCCTTCCTTCTTCCCTGAGATTTATATGCTGAGCGTGACAACATAGGGTATGGAATATGTCTTTGATCATTTGGGGTCAGCTTCCCCAACTGTGTCCCGTCTCAATTTCTTGTGCACCCCCATCCTACTCATTGGTGGGGTACACTGAAATGCAGCTATTTCAAGTATTTTTTTCTTGCAGATTGTGAACAAGGAATGGGACAAAACATTAAAAGAACATTCCAGAGAGAGAGAAATACCTCGCTCCTTAACTGTTGGCTGGATTAGGACACATCCCTTAGAATGACATGACTGTCATTCAAGAGCTGCAAAATCATTGACCTAGTTCAATGTTTTAATGGAAAAGCTATGGTGTAAAAACAATGCTAATTTTAATAGTAGAAGCTTCCATTGATACTTAATTTAAAAATGGAAATCTTTCATGTGTGTAGCGGTTCTTAAATTATTGGGCGAAATATCTGCCTAGGCTGACAATAGATTCGTAGAACTAAGACTCTGTATACCTTCTTTGATTTTCCATTCTTTCTTTACAAGTAGAAGAAATTTCCTAAATAAATCTTATCAGGTTTCCCACACAAAGCTCTTATAGAGCCATCAAATGCACTGGTTGGAAGAGGCTTCTAGAGGTCAGCTAGTCCAACTCCCCTGCAGTAAGTAGGAACATCCCGAACTAAATCTCATTGGTCAGAGACCCATCAAGCCTGACTTTGAATATCTCCAGGAAGGATTAATGATCTGCTAAAATACAGACTGAAGTCAATGAATTAGAAGAGATCATACTAAACTAGTAGGGAAGAGAAGCAGCCTCACTGTAAAAAGTGCACTGAAATTCAGGTGCATAAATCGAGGTGGCATAAATTCATGTTTTCCCTTTCAAAATGACATTTCAATATTTAATTTATTCACATTATGCCTAGATGTATAGCCAAGACTGCAGATTTTCTAAAAGGGTTTGTGCTATCCTTGTTCTGGTCACATAGTTCCTTTGAGGAAAAGGCCTGCTTAGAAATTGTGCAATGGTTGTGGAAAAAAGGAGTATTTTTAACAGTTTAGAATTAGATCAAATGCTGCGCTCCATGCAACTGAATGTTCTCACTTTCCAAGTGACTGAGTGTCCACCCACATCTCTCTTGGAAATTCTGAAGAAGGTGACATTGTTACTTCAGAAAGAATTTATGTTTTGAGCTGTAGGCTGTACTAAGAATTTGGCAGCACCCACAATACCAGACCTTATTCTTACACCTAAAGCCACTTGGAAGTTTGCAGAGTGCTGTAATTGAGGTATGTACTTCAATGCATCTGTTTTGTATTTGTGCCCTTACTGTGACTGTTCTTTATAAAATACCTGTCACTTGTTGACCAGCAGGCTCTTACAACATCTCCCTCACTCTTTCCGCCCCCACAACAAACAAGTACAGCAAACATAATACTTGATCTTCTTGCCATCGCTGGGATATAAAGAGAATTGCTAACTCTGAATTCATAAATAACAGCCTCCAGTTGGCAGCTTTGCCATTGCTGTCTAATTGCAGTGAGAATGCAGCCCCAAATTACATCTAAAATTTAACAGATTATATTTAGGCCATGAATTGTAGGCTTTAATGACAGGGGGTAATGGATGGTAATCAGGTTAGGAGAGGACTGAGATAGTTTTAAGGGATTTTGCAAATTAAAAACTTGAAACTATCTTAGGCGAAGCTGCTCACGGGTCCTTTACTGCAAATGTGCTTAATAGCACATTTGGTGCTATTAACCTTTGATACTATTCTTGACATGATCCTTCATCTCACTGGCCTTATCAGGTAAGAAGTTGCAAGGGCAATTTCAAAGCTGTTTTCTCAGAGTACATTAGGCCCCAAATGTGGGGGGTACCCTGGCAAGTCTTACATTTTCAGAATGTCATTCAGCATTCAATCTAACACAAGCTGAGGTTCTCACTTCAGATCCCCATAGAACTGTGCTGATACATGATGGTACCCTCTGTCATTCTGGAATAGCACTTTCACTCCTCACACTACGTGTTTAACTGAACCCCACATTTGCTTGTTGCCTGAAGAATTGCCCCATTAATATTCCTCTACAACACTGACAAAATGATAACATTTCCTCTTTTTAATGTATCCATATTTATGTGACATCTGTCATTGGCTCTATGTAGTTATGTAGACGTAATTTTGGTGGTTTGAAAGATTGTACGGTCACTATCAAACCAGTAACAGCATTTTCAACATTACGAAATATTTAAAATTAATAATTTATTTTTTTTGCTACCAGGTACATACTTTAATAGATATGTACAGACAGTAGCTGCCAAGGAGCTTACATATAACAAACTGACCTGCAGCAGCCCAGAAAAATGAAAGTGTATGGCACATACAGGATTATCCAAGTTTATTAAGAAATGTCTTACCCTTGTAAGTGAAAAGCTCAGCTGTGATTTTCTTGTAGCATGAAAGTAACGGGCAACTCTTTAGCATACCTGTCAGAAACAGCAGAGCAGATTCTGCTGAATATCAGAGAACTGCGTGCTGAATGCCAGAGAACTGTGTGCTAGGGACTCTTAGTCCAATCTTTGGTAGCAGAACAAAATATTCTGTGTGATCTACACAAATACTAACTACATCAGGGTATTTCTAATTTCTTAATCTCGTTTAAACTTCGTACTCTACGTTCTAGTGATTTTTTTTTAGTAACCTGTGAAAACCGAAATTTCAGCCCACTATGTGCATCTCCTCAATGTATATTAAATTACACCTTGCCTCTATGTTCAATAAGTGAACTTTCAGAGACAGTTATTTACTAAAATATGCTTTGTATTATAGTATGAATCATATTTTTTAAAACAAGTACTTCTGCAGAACAGGTGTATGCAATGTACAAAGTTCCTTCCTCTTGTACTAGCACATTTTACAGTTAGCCAGCTAAAAGAAAACACAAAATAAGAGATCGTAATCTATAACACCAATATATAGAAGGATAAATCATTAAACATTGCAGGAAATAAATAGCTAACCAAGTAACTGGAAATAGTTTAAGGGTTAATATATGTCATAGATGATCAAATGTGGACATGTGGGTTTTGATATTAAGTGTGCCTTTAGTGAAGTTTTTCTGCCTACAATGATATAAGATACTCCAGCATGACTGATCCAACCTGTAAAGTACTTGTTTATAGTGAGTTATGCTGTTAACTATTCATGGACAGAGTGAAAACAGTGAGGTTTAATTAACCTCATGATATAATCTCATTATTTAACCTCATTAATTAACCTCATAATAATCTGTTCGATACAGAGATACACAAAGTGGCAAGAAGTACAGCAATCTTTTGTTATGTAGCTTGCAGTTATTCTCATCCTCAGAAATAATTGAAATACACAGGTAGTTGTGGAAGGCCAAAATAGGCCTAAATGTGTCCTGGTTTATCCAGACATGTTTTCTGCTCCCCCTCCCTTCTACTTTTGGGACAAGCAACCATGGGAAAGGGAGACAAAAACCAGGTGCCTTCCAGTCTCCTTCTCTCCTTCCAAAATAGTAAGCAGGATACCTGCATGTGTTTATACACTTGTTTGTGTTCTATCCTAAAAAAGTAAAAGTAAACCCTGACTTAATATGGTCAAGTTTGGCAAACTACCGTTCTGCTTGGCTGATCTGTGTCCAAAGGAACCATTACTCTTGGGCTACATTGATAAAAATAGATGAGCAGGTAAAGACGTGCTCCGCCTTATCGTGCTTCTGCCTCATTGCTCTCTGCCGTTGCATCCTGCCATGCTCTGCATGCTACATAATAACAAGCCCATATGCTTTGGGTTTGTATACCTGGAAATTGCCTTGCCTCAAGTTTACCAGGGAATGGGCATTATGTGCCTTCGTGCGAATGGCTTACTTAGCCAGTGTGACATTGTACCCATCTGTACATACGCAAAACATCTTGCCTGTACCTCTGCAAACATCTGCGCCAAGTCTGGAGTAAAAGAGGAACCAGGATCAGGAACCAGGATCAGATCATCTGCCTCCTCTCCCAGCACCCTGTTAGAACCTGGGAAGATCAAGAAGGCTATCAAGACACCGACAGAACTCCCTGCAAGTGTTTGGGTACTGTCTGGGAGCTGTAGCTAGCCCCAGAAATTCAGAGATAAATCTTGTGAGTAAATACTTTAAATCCTCTTTGCAAAACTCTGTAAAACTTTGTAAAACTCTAACCGAATCCAAGTGCCTTCCACCTCAAGCAGAAATGAGCTTTTCTTTAATGAGTCCCTCTAGTGGGCAAACAGTATAATCTACTGCAAGAACCTCCCTTCCAGTTCAATTAAGTTTGTTATATTATTGCTAGTTATTTCTTAAATGTTCTAGAACCTCTGTTCCCTCTGTGTAATGTTTTTCATGACCTTGTAAAGAACCTACTATTTAAAATACTGGTCAGTGGTGAGATTCCTGAATATTTAAAAAAAAATATTAATTTTGAAATAAAATCCTGTCCATATTGCCATCACACAGGTTGACTCTCTCTTTACAACTGGTATAAGCATTCCTGTTTTTACTGGGGAATGGGACTATGAGGTTGATTAACATTGCAAATATCAGTCTTTCCATGCAAACAGGCTTTGGACTATCATTGGAAGAAAAGCTTATTTGGTGATAAAGCATAAAACTGATTTGGAGGTTCCTTTCCTTACTCTGTTACAGGTTTTCTCAAAAGTAAAATGTCTAATCTCTCAGTGTTGCAGGCAGAGAGGGCAGCAGTGGATGTTCTACTCCTATCTTGCAAAGACACTGCAACGGTCTTCTGGGAATACTTTTCGGGATTCTTTATGTCCTGGTAAAATCTGTTTTTGTTATATCATGTATATGTACCAAATATTTTACAGCATGATACCTTATGTCCACTAAATCCTTGCAGGGACAGGATCGTGCAAATAGAAAGGCGTGCAGGAACTAAGACGGAATGTGGCAATTTTTTTGTAGGAATGCTTCAGATTGAGCTGTCTTACTTTGTACCACCACAAGCCATATTCTCTATGGCATTAATTTCTTGGTAAGTATTATTTTCTAAATTATTCATGCACTTTTTATTCACTCCTGCATTTTGGGGGCTTCCCTAACACTACGTACATTTCTTTTGCGGCATGGACTGTGATGTAAGAGATGATGATAATCACTGAAAAGGGAGCAATGGTTATAAAAAAGAAATCTGATGCACATCCCTTAGTCATTTAGAAAATCATTAATACAATGGTATCCTTCTATCTCCAGCCCATGTGAATATCAAACAATAAGCACCTCTTGATGAGGTGAGCATATGCATGTCTTCAGCTGAGATTGCCTTCTGCACAACTAAGTTTAGTATCCTAGTAACAGCTGTCTGTGCTTCCTCTATCAGTGATGTGAACTTTTAAAGGGCAGACTTTGGCACACTGAATAAAAGGCAGCAGGCAGAAGGGCAAAGACAAAAAATTAAAAACCAAACCAAACCAAAAAAGCTGCAGGCTGGTGGGTTGATCTTTGTTTGGGTTACTTTCGTTGTTGGATTTTGCTTCTTTTTGTTTTTTTGTTTTTTTTTGTTTTTTAAAGGAGTGGAAAACTTGTGTGCCTTCTAAGCACTTGAGTAGGGTGTTTGCATGTAAAAGGACAAGACTTCATTAGAGCAAATAACATTTACTAAAATAGCAGATCATGCCTGGACACAGTTGGTTTGACTGGAGCATTGACTACAGCTCAGAAACAAAGTTCAAGGGCAAAGTAAGGATCAAAGAGAAAAAGCTGAAGGACATAACTAGACATAAGCTGCTCTGATACTCCCTGGTAGTACTGGTTTGCATATCTAAAGCCCAATCAAATCATTGTTCTGTATGTGTCTGGTTAAATGTTAAGATCTTTAACATATAAAAATCTCTGGGCTGGTGTAATTTCATTCCAGTACAACCCCTAACCTGAAGGCTGGTGGAGTTTAAGTATGAACTGCAATCAAACTTTGACCAAATGTTGCCAAAGTCCTGGAAATAAGAAATTTTAGTCATTCATGCAGGAAATTCTGTGTTTGTCACCACTCCTATGTGTTTTCAATGAGTAGTTATAGTATGCCCCTACAGCTCATAACTGTCAGATATAAAACATCTCCCCATCAGAGCTGGAGCTTACATTTTTGTAGTGATCCCACTATGAAAAAAACATAACTGGTGATAAATGCTTGCACACCACTAAAAGCTCCTACTGATAGGCAGTAATAATAAGCAGACTCTGTAGAAAGTACCTATGATTTGGTTGTTTTGTATCTTTGCAGGATCTAAAACACTTCATACACTAACAACCAAGTACTTCCTCTTGGAAATGCATCTTATATGCTTGCCACAGTTTGCAGCATCTCCAAAGCAATTGCAGGTTGGGTTTGGAAGCAGTGAGATCAGTTTGGTTCACTCACCAAACCTGCTAAATTATTAATGTCACAGATATCTCAAGAGTTCCTTTAGAAGTCTGGGATAAATTTGGTTCATAAATGTGAACTGGAAAATGAGGCTATTGACTTCTCTTTTTCTATGTTTACACTACAGACTAAGAACATAACTGCACTTGCTATTTTGTGATGAATTTATATGAATCAACCTAGGCAGGGTGTTTTTCTATGGTTATGTAGAAAGGTAGAATATTGATTTTATCTTTCATATTTTCCTGTCTAAATTAACTTCACCGATTGCCAGCTGAAATAGTGGAAGCCTGAAATACTGCAAGACTGTACTTTGTCTGTCACTGTAATTCACATTTGCATCACATTTGCATCTGACTTATTTGCTTCTCATAAAGTCTGGTAGGGACTCATGTCTTGTTAATTAAATGTGGTACCTTTCTTATGTATGGTGCCATTTTTACGTATGATCATGTAATTTAAGGAGGAAATTACTCTTTCAAAAGGACACAGAAATGCTTTTTAAAACTTCCTGAAAAAACTCCCTGATATATTTGTGATCTGTAGTAATGCTAACACTGAAATTATTTAAGTCAACCTTAAAATGAAAAATTCTCAAAGAAATTTACAATGCAGTACAAAAATAATTATTGAAAATTTATGAAGTTGTTTTTTAATCTGATGCTATGAGAAGCAGATACATTTTCATGGAACCTTTTCTTCAACAATATAAGTTTATGTTTTTGTAACAATCATTAAAAATACACCTGTTCAGTGCTTTAGGTGTCTTAAAACATTAATAATATAAGAAAAAAAACATCTCAGTGTAGAGGCTGTTTTAAAACTCTCCCATTACCCTGGAATGCCTACATGTTTGTAGCACAGTAGCAAATTTACGTTTCAAATCTGTTCCATGATTGGAATCTTGACCTACTGTAGTGATTAAACAAGAAGGCAATGCAATGCAGGCCTGCTGCCATCATCCTGTGTAGGTCCTATAACACCATTTACATAGCAGTTTTTAGAGGAAAACATACAAATGAAACAGGAGGTAACTGGTGTCACAGTCCTCATTCTTCTGCAGCATGGAATCATGCTGGTTATACCATAGTTCTTGTGTTTGTGAACCATATTCTACTTTCTCTACAATGAGCTCTGATTTTCAACTCTGACTGCCCAGAGTCAGTTGTTACAATCATGCAGAGAAAAAAAAAAATTTAAAAAAAAATTGACCAGGCAGATGTAACACTAATTTCTGTGATATATTTGGTAAATGATAGGGATATTTATCAACAGGTCACCTAAAACCTGTTTGTGTGGTGAAGAACTCTTACACAGCCTATGTAGCAAAGGCATTTCATACTTTTTTTTTTTTTTTAATCTCCCCAGCATTAAAGGTCACCTTGAATAGAGTATTACAAAACTTAGATAAATACAGAATCATAGAATCACAGAATGGTAAGGTTGGAAGGGACCTCAAGGGTCATCTAGTTCCAACCCCCTGCCATAGGCAGGGACACCTCCCACTAGTACAGGTTACTCAAGGCCTTGTCCAACCTGACCCTGAACACCTCCAGGGAGGGAGCAGCCACAACCTCCCAAAA
>VWZE01021926.1:80345-95492 GCA_013396675.1 Eubucco bourcierii | reverse complement strand
CACTTGGCCTTGTTGAATTTCATGAGGTTGGCCTGGGCCCACCTCTCTATATAACAGAATAAGATTAAATTGATGCCTTCAATTACATTTGCTGGAAACAGAACTATAACATTACAAATCTCTTATGAGGCAGGTTTATTTTGGCTGAATAAGTGCAACAGCTGTTGAACAGGAGTTTTTGTAACAATAGAATTGTAGAATATAATTTTTATTTTTTCCCCCAGTTTATAGTATTAAAATGTATCTTATCATAATGTAGATAATAATATAATAATCTTAAGATCAAAATCTGAGGTATGCATTATTTGCATATATTATGCATTATTTACATATATTATGCATTATTTTATTAGTATTTGTATACATATATGTAAACTGTTAGTGAATATATAAATATGATTCATATAAAATTTGCTTAATATAAGATCACAAAACTTTCTACAAACGACTATTGTCTACTATGTCGTGTTTTAGGAATGACTTTAAACAGGTAACTATGCTGTTGTTAATTCTCAGACACACAGTCCCCTGTGACTCAGTAATTTCACCTTGCCTGATATTTAGCTGACTTGGGCATAAAATCTGTACACCATCTGCATTTTTTTAACATGGATTTTTAACATTAAATCATCAGAATGTACCATGTTAAGTGTGTGTGTCTTTGTACATTGCAGAGAGAGAGTAGGGAGAAGGAAGGCAATACTGAAGTCACAAATTAGGAATGTTTATACATTAACAGGCGTGTTAATAAATAACTGCAGATAGAGTGTCACCAATTTCTTTATAGACAAGGAAAGCAAACACAGACAAAGAAAATAGTTGTAGCTGGTTTTTGTTTTGTTTTTTTCAATCTGTGTCCACACATGTATCTTACTATCTTGTCTAAAAAGTCACTTCCTAAACTGGCTGCAGCTAAGTTAAATCCCCTTATGAATTCCACAAGCCAGTGGATTTCCCAGAGGGTAGTCTGTTTCTAGTAGCAGAGACTAAATGAAAGGATTTTGAACAGCATGTTACACATTCCTACAGAATATAAAATCAGGGGAGGCGGTGAATGTTTCAGAATTTGTTCAACACCTATTTGTCCCATGGAGGTTCACTGCTGTGACAGTACCAAGGTACTAATGAGTATACATGATTCTGCTAGGATTGTAGAATTCATAATGAACTGAGGGGCTGCCTCCCACGCAGAGCACCACTAACAGGGTCAGGATTTACAAGAGAAGACAGAAAGAGAGAGATTTTACTCCACAATCTATCCACACAAACAAAAAGTGAAAGGTGATAAAAGAGAGGTGCATCTGAGCCAAAGGAGAATGGCGAATCAGGCAATTAATTCCCAAAGACATTAACTTTTAAAAATTTTTGATTTGTAGCAAGAAGAGACAAGTCAAAACAACCTGAGGAAAAAATGTTTTCCAGACTCTGAATATGTCTTACACCCTGCAGCACATTTTTTGAAATACTTCAGGCTGACTTTTATTGGTGAACATTGAGATATGAAACTTGGACATACAATATACTTTACTGAAAACTGGAAGACTAATTTGTACTTATGGCTGATATTATAGAACCCAGAATAAGTTTTAGTATTCTTTAATTCTAAGAAATTAGGAGTCAATTCTTCCGTCCTAAATGTTGAATACCACACTACGAGCTCAACATTTATGAGGGATAGCCTCTGGCTGTATGATAAAGAGGTCAAAGGAATTATTGCCTAGGGCCTTTCAGGAATATATTGTGTAACTAATAACCTTAGATAGATTTGTGAGTCTTCTGGAGATTATTTTGGTCAGAGATTTTTATCCTTTGAGATATTCCTCCTTGTAACACAGGAATTCATTTCTCCAGTTGGTAAGACATTTCAAAACAACGTAATTGAGTCACAGCATCTAATATTAACAATTGACTACTTTCTTGTACAGCAACTAAGTTCCATTATGTTATGCACCTAGTCTGTGTAAAACAAGTTACTCAGGCATACTTTGTCAAAGTTTAAAATACTAGTTAAGAGAATTTTATAATTGCTGTGTATATGAGATAAGTGCTAAACAATAAAGCAACAGCTCTCAAACCCAGAAGACTCACATGTAAGTTCTGTCTTTGCTTTCAATGAACCCATCAGGATTTTGTGTCTGCTAATTAGACACTTCAGCCTAAGGACATTTTAAATTCAGGTTATATTATGGAGTAATTAATGCACAACCAAGCTGAGACTTCAAATCTTTTTAAAAAGGGCTTTTTATATCCTCATCAATATTTTAAATACTGTGTGTTCATTTTAACAAATGATTAGAATATTCTTTTCTGAAGGTAAATGTGCTTCTGAATCAATGTGATATGATCTTCTCTCGTCTTTGGGTATGTGTGTGTATGCATTCATTTTTTTCCTGGTCTTCCCTTCGGCTTTAATTCTTAGTTGCATATTCACTGTAGTTAAAACAGTTGCATCTTCAGCAAATGTGGTCTCATCATGTGTCAAAATATCATGCTGGTGAGAAAATGTGATCAGAACACATGATAGGTCTCCAAATGTAAATTCTCTTGATACTAAAGGGAGGAGGAACTCACTGTAGGATGACACAGCAAGCAAAAAAGTACTGAGCAGTATCCTACTGGACCATACTCTATGAATATTTAGTTCAAGATCAGTTGAAGACTAAAATGCTACAGATCACAGCAGATGGGACAAAGCTTCTTCTGCTTTAGCAATTATCAGAGTACCCACAGTTCACATGTTCAAAATTAGTAGAATTTCAAGTGTCAGCAACCTAATTTGTTCTTCCTAGATTATGCATTTCATGTACTTGAAAACAAAGACATGTTAGATTTTTGGTTGTGCTTTCAGCTTGAATTCTGCCTTTGTCCACTGGCTGTAGCAAATGACACAAGATCCTGTGATAAAATACGTAATCATAAAATTATAAAGTCCTTGTGCCATGAGCAAGCATGGCTGAAAGCACTGAAATGAATACAAATCTGGTGTTTCTTAAATGCAGGGAGGGTAGGGGTAAATTAAATAGTGTTCTTTGAATGCAATGATTTTCTGCATGTTCGCTTCCTCACCATCTTTTAAAAGTCAGAGTCAAACTAACTCTTTTGTGCAATTCTGTGCATGTACACAGTCCATACAAGCCCATGTTAAGAGGTGTTAAACCCAGTTCTTAACAGAGCATCAGTACTTGCTGTCTGCTAGCTACAAGATAGAGATTTTTCTGAGGCATGTTACTTGGCATGGTCCTGAGCAATCAGTGTTAAATTTGAGCAGGGGGATTGGACCAGATGACCTCCAGAGTTCCCTTCCAACCATTCTGTGAAGCTTAAAAATATGTTTCATGATAGTGTGTCAAATCTACTGAAAAATTACTGCTTTTTCATGTAGAGCCCCATCCTGTGTCTACTTTACTTTCCTTCTTAAATTGGTCAAGCACAGGAAAGAAATATTAGTGCCCACTTAACATAAATGTAAGCAACACAATTAATTTTTTAGGATGAATTTAGGAAGCTCCATCTCCTTGGAGGGTTATTTCTGCTTTTAATTTTGTGTGTGTGTGTATGTGCGTGCGTGTGCGTGTGTGTGTGTGTGTTTCCAGTTAAACCACTTCCTGAAAGTCCCAGGATGGCCTGACCTGACTAATTATAAAATTGAGTAACTTTTAATTTTTTTTTGAGGTTTGTATTGATCAATTGATTTTTCATCTTTCTTCCATTTCAAAATTGCTGTGAGTTAACGTAGTGAATAAGAATGCACTTTTTATAACAAAGGACTTTACTAGCATGATTTTAATTGCAATCTTACACATAAATGAATACGTGCTCTATTTTTTCCCCAAATTGCAGATATTTTAAATTTGCTTTTCAAAGTGTCATAGAAGTGAAGTTCACTTATGGCAACATAACAATGGTTTTAAAAGCATCCTTAATGAATGTAAAGACTTAAATATATGAAATTTTTCAGATTACATGAAATGAAAATATAAACAAAAATATGGTGCCAAAGGCAGTTATAATGTTCACCCACAAAACTGACACGTTTCCCAATGAATTGCCCCACAAACCGTGTTTATTTGNAAATATACAAGTTAAAGGGAATACAGAAACACAACTCCCCTCCCAGAAATCAGAGACCCCAGGCGGGGCTCCCAACCACCCTTCCACCTTCTCCTCAGCCCTGTACCTTACTCCAAGGTTTGTCTCACGTGCAAGGTGAATTAGGAGGATCGGCCAGGGGGGTTAGAAGTAGTTAGTGAAGCTTAATCGGCAAAGAGGAGCCAGAAGCTAGACCGCCCGAGATGCTGTGCCCCCAGACAGAGACTGCCTTATCTGATGTTTTGAGTTCCTTTTCTCAAACATCTCAGCAAGCCTATGAGTGAGGTAGACATCACCATGTTTTCCTTTCACAGTGTAATTTTCTCTATGAAAATATTCCAATTAGCCTCAAACCAGCACAGTGTCTTACAGAATTAATGCACATCGCAAGGGGAGAAGTTCATGAAAGGTTTAAAAAACTTTATAAGGAAGAATTATCATGCAAGATGCTTAACTCCTTACCAGGTCTTGTCAGGCATGTTTGTCCTTCTGCAGAAAATGTATATATATTCTGGAGCTAGGTTCTAGTTTGCACAATAGTCACATTGACTTAAACAAATAACCATGAGCCACACAGAGGAATGCATCTTCTAGTGCTTCCTGAGAGCAAACAAAAGCCTCAAGATGCTGTCTACCTTTGCCAATGGGTGAGAGAGTTAGAGAGAACTGAAAAAGCAAACCACCAAGGTGGTTCCTGGAATTTCTGAGTGCTGAGATCATAAGAAAGTCTATAATGAGCAAGACTACAAGGTTACCCTGCAGATTTCAGGTGTCTGGCAATGGACAGACAGCAACAGATACAGAAAAGATCATCAGAACAGAAGTTTCCAGGTGTGAGTAATTCACATTGTAGGAACTTCCTGAAAAGGAGATTGTAGCACTTCTGGGAACTGGATAATCTTTAGACTTAGTTACACTGTCTCCTTCGAAGCATCCTATTTCAAAGAATTCCACAAATTGATTTTGTTGAACAAACCAGGGGATTTTGCCCCTTTTAAACTGTCAGGTGTCTTCCCCTGTATTACAAGAACAGTGAGTAATGTTTTTCCTTTGCACTTTATCCATATCATTCATGATTTAATAGATCTCCTAATTAGGCGCTTTTGCAGGGATTACCCTGCCAGCTGCTTCTCTGGCACATTAAAGGGATTTTCAGCTTTGATTGTTGCAGTGTCAGAAAGAAAGTCCTCTACGTAGGCAAGACCTAGACTATTTTAAGATCTACACAGCAGTGCTTTGGGGAATGTTCCTAAATTATGGTGAACCAGCAAAATTATCCTTAACTTCATGTCTTCTATGCCTGAAATAGGATCATATCTTTTATATTTGTTGGTGTTGAATAATGCTTTAACTGGCCAGAGGGGTTGCTGTTCAAAATGACATCCACATTTAGTTTAATAAGCAAAACTATTCTTGGGAAATGTTCTGTGTGCTGGCACGTGTGTTTGAAGGCAGGTCAGCACCTGCCAATGATGCACACTTGCCTGCGGCTGTAATGTGCTCTTCACTTCTGTTCTGAAAAGGACAGAGAGGACATGCTCCCAGGGAATGTTTCTGTCACAGATATACATGCCTTTTGCATCCCCTGGCTTTTGACTTCTGTGCTGGTAGTCACTCTCTAGCCCTCATGCCCTGCCTATCTGTGGCACTTGCTTTCACCTAATAGTGCACTTCCTAGCACACCTCAGGTCACAGAAAGAACTGTGTTACCTGAATGCTAAGGTCAGTGTTACGGTCCTGGAATGTGACTGCTATAAAATATTCAGCAGTTGTGAGACTTAGATAATCCACAGATAAGATTTAGATCAGCAAATGCAGTGATTTTCAAATTTAAAAATTAAGTATCACTTAATTTACTAATTATTATTTTTTTTTATTTCTCTCTGTAATGCTTACAGGTAATTTATCAAAATGAAATGGTTAAATAAAAGCTATCATTATTTAGGCTGTGGATAAAGGTTGTTAAATGAAGGGGCAGGGAAAGGGTTAAAACAGATTGAAGGGACCTTTGAAGAAGTGTGGATAACAGACCACCTAAAAGGCTATACTAAAATAATCTCCACTATGCAAACATTTATTTGTGAGGTAGTATATGGCCTTTGTTGGCTTCACTGCAACTTCTCGCATTCACATAACGGTGCTCTAGTGTGAGTATGGATATGTACAATCCATTACCCTTTCAGGTTTGAAACCAAGATGAGCACTGGTCTTTCTTTCTTTTTTTTTTTTTTTTAAAGTTTACACTGGCCCACTCACGTTCCCTGACCCCATTGTGCCAGCAGCTTTATTCGGGGGGGAGCAAAAGGATTATAAGATCCAACGATTCTTTGTCAATCGCAGAAGCCAATTATTAATGCAAATTAACAGTGAGATGACTATGATTATGGAATTGACTTACTATGCTTATAGGTGACCAGACACATAAGAACTCAGGGGGAAAAAAAAATGGGTATGTTGTGAATGTCCATCCACAGGATCGTACAATTGCAATGAGAACACAGAAACGTTTGTGGAGAGCATTAGGTCTGATGTTTTTAAAGAAAGAGATCCTGAAAGTTAGTACACAGTAGGTACTAGAAAGTTAGGTAGAAAGACTACAAAACAGATGGAGCTTAAGGATTGCAGTAGAAAGTATTGAGGTCCCAAACGAAGTTTGGTCCAGGTAATTATTCGCTTTGCCTTGACACGATCCAGTTTCAGAAAGGAGATCTTTCTGATGGAAGCAAGACCATGGTCATTTTCTCAGAGTGGTTGTTCTTAGTGGTCTGTTTATTATACACATTTTTTGCTAGGGGAGTGCAATATACTCCGTGTTTTTGCAGTTGTAAATGTATGTTTAAATTGAGAGGTCACCAAGGATGGTAAGTCATTGAAACACTTCAGTTATTCAAGTCTAGTCTAATTTAGTATTTATATCACATTTATTGACAGGACTAAGTGATGAGATCTGTCAAAACTAAAGGTTATTCAAAAGGATTCATCTCCATCAATTACTCCCTGAGTACTGAAATTTTATAATACCTACTTTCCTGAAATCTTATATCTCATGATAACATCTGAACATCATAAAGTGTAACTCCCTGCTTCATACAGTTCTTCCCCAAGCTGGTTTGGTGATATCTCATAGCGACATTAACACATTAGCCTTTTACTTAATGTCACCTATTCTTCACTCTGTCAGTTGTGAATAACCTCAGGAATAGCTTGGCTTTAATTTGTTTTGAAAGTGTCCACCAGATACAAATTTATTGGATACTGAAGGACAGTCAAGCACACACTGCAAGTTGGAAGCAAGGTTGAAAACACTAGTCCTTAACTCACTCTAAAAGGATTCCGTGTATCTAGACACCCTGAGAGCTTAACAGATCAAGTGGACAAACCCTTCCCCTGTCTCAGTATAGAAGAGATGTTTGATGATAGATGCCTTTTTAAAAGGCATTTAAACAGTTTCTGTTCCTTTATACTCCAAAATATAAGTTATAGTTAAACTGCTATTATTGATATGTTCTCTTCTGAATTGCCTTTGAGAATTCCTCAGAGAAGGTTACTTCTTTTGTTGAAATGAAAAATAAAACCTCCTTCAACTGTTAATGTGACATTCACATCTTGCAAATCCCCTAAGGCATTACTGATACCTTTAGTTTTTCCCAGTGGCATGTAGGAGCTTCTGAGGTGTTTGTGTTTAATGGTGGTGATTTAAAAGAACTACTTTAATTCAATTTCTACCTATTGTTTGTGACCATGGGCGACTTAAATCAATAACCAAGCTGTTTCCTTACAAATTTCCCCTGATTCAGCAGGAACCACACTTGATTACCCAAAGCCTATTCTGTGATAAAGCTCTTAGTATGCAGAGCTGCAAACTTTTCTTTTGGATCTAGAAAAAAATAAATACATCTTTGAATGGTATATTTTCTGAACAATGCATTACTTGGTTTAGCATCTAACCTTTCCTGGAAAGGAATAATTTACACAGCAACACCAGTGGAAAAGATATTAACTGTGGAGCGTTTTGCTTATAAAATACATCATTGAGTCATGATCTGAGTTTGATATGTAGCTGCTATAAGTAATAATACTTTCATCAAGGTAAATTCTGCTACAGCAGTTTGGAAACTGCATATAATGTTGGTTATTCTGGACATGATAATGTCTGTTATGTAGCCAAGGTCATGGTGATGCAGAGAGATAAACAGCTCCTGCTTTAATTAGATGGTAATTGAAATAGACGAGAACCAAAAGTAAAAAACAAAACAAACCAAAACCAAACAAAAAACCCCAAACAAACAACAAAAAAAAAGGATGCATCCATGTTTGGTGTTCAGGGATTTTAAAATAACTGAATAAGGTGGAAGGACCAACCTCAACTCAGTTAATGCATCAACACAAACAAATTTTCCTGCGTGAGTAGTTTTGCCTCACTAAAGTATGCGGGTTTGGGTGTTACTTTTTTGCATTTGAATTCTGTTATTAAGTTTCAGACCCTAAAGAGAAATAATTTCACTCATTTCTCAAGCTAGTTAGAAGGCTGGAAACAGTGTTTAAGATGGAATTTTAAAATAAACGGCTGCAGTTCACATACTTCCTCATAGGTGAAATTAGTAAACTGGGACATCTGGTACTCACAAAATAACATAAAAACAGAGATATTTTATGACACTACTAAATAAAAACCTAAGTGGTAGAAATATGTTGCATTAGGAGATATTTTTTGGAGTAGAATTGGAAAAATGTTGATTAACTCTTTATTAAAAGCCAGTAACTCCTAAAGCAAAAGTGATACAGATTTTCAAGGAGATAGTCCAGATAACATAAACCCTTTCATGCTTACTGGATTAAAAATGCAGCTGTATGCACATATGCTACTGAGTGACTACTAAAAAGAGAAAAAGAAAAGCTTTATTTTTCTGACCCGTTTTATCACAGAGACATTTCTCATAGTACACAGACATTTTTTCACCCCTCCTGCATTGCAGAGGTCTCATGCATAGAAAGCATATTTGCTTTCTTGTTTCTTCTGTTATTTTATTTTTACATGTAGGGTCATTCCAACTCTAATCGTTATGAATACAGTTGGTTTTTTTTCCTGAGCTCTTTGAAAAGGACAAGAACGGAGGGATACGCCAAAAATAATGAACATCAACTGTTTCCTGCAGCTAAAATAATTCTTTGTTCCTCTGCAGTTTAGAGTTGTATCTTTGCTGAACTCATCCAGTTCATAAATTGCCCCATGTCCAAAAATTTAGATCAAATCAGAAAGATTTCATCTAAGTTTGCATGTGAATGCATATGCAGTATATACCTGTATCATAGATTTGATATTTTTTCTGTTTCGAGATTTCTCCAAATAAATAGCAGATTATGCAATATCAAATATTTTCATTAGTAGGAAATACTCACAAAGAGTATTGTTCTATTGCTTTCACTACAGCAACTAGTGGATGAAGACTTCACCATCCCAGTTGCCCTTACGTAACAGGTAGGAGGCTTTGGAACTTGAGGGCCAGGCAAATGAGGATATAGATGAGGTTCCATCCAGGGTGTTGCCTGGGGTGAGTCAAACAGCCCCATGCATTATAACTGCTTGTATTAAGAAAAAAGGAGGATAATTGTAGATGATTCCCTTCTGACCAGTCTGCTGTCCGCCTAGGGCCCGGGCTAGCAACATCACCAGGAAATTCCCCGGTCTGGTACAGCCCTCTGATTGTTATCCACTATTGGTAATGCAGTTCAGCAGTGATGAAGTTGTGTACAGAAGTTCTGAAGTAATAAAATGAACTTTAGAGCACTGGGGAGATTGGTTGAAGGATTGGGAGCACAGGTGGTGTTTTCCTCAATTCCTTCAGTATCAGGGAAGAATGCTGGGAGGTATAGGAAAACACAACTGATTAATGCTTGGCTTAGAGGCTGGTGCCATTGGTAGAATTTGGGTTTTTTTGATCACAGGCTGCTTTACAAGACACCAGGGTTGCTGGCCACAGATGGAGAACACCTATCTGAAAGGCAGAAAAGGATACTGGGTCAAGAGCTAGTGAGACTCAATGACAGTTCTTTAAACTAGACTTGGTGGGTGATGGGGATGAAATTGAGCTTGCTAGAGGGGAGTGTGGGAGGAGCATGCCAGTACTCGTGGGACAGTGCGGAAGTAAGGTCTTTCTATCTCAGTGGAGGTGGGGGATGGTGATTCATGTGGCAATAAAGACACAAGAGTTGGTAGGCTGGTAACTACCAAAGCATCAGAGAACTCTCTTCCCTCTAAGAAGGTGGCAGGACCATTAGCCCAGATGAAGTGCATCTATACCAATGCACACAGCATGGACAACGAGCAGGAAGAACTGGAAGCCATTGTGCAGTGAGAAAACTATGATATAGCTGCCACCATGGAAGTGTTCTGTCCTTTCCTCCCTCTCTGCTACATTCAGTGAAATGAAGTGACTTAGGAAAAAAGGCCACCTGTTCAGTGTACTAACTTGCCTGACCTGTTCGGACCTGCTTGCTCCACTAGAAAAGTGAGTCTTTTGAGTTGTGTTTTGAACTCAATGTGAGAAAACATTTGTCAGTCTGAGACAGGTGAGTAGGAATTAGGGATGGGGTGGGGTGAAGGAAGCATCTTACTGAAGTATATAACAAAGAATTTCTCTTTTTGGAGGGTTAATTTTACAATTGCTGCCTTACACTGGGCTGTGATGTGTTGCTATTCCATGTCTCAGTTGTTTTTATTTCTAGGTTCCACAGCTTTGTCCCATGCTCTGCTACTTGGAGTATTGACTGTCTTCATTGTTTTCCATGCAGAGCCATAAATGCTGATAGGGACTATTTTATATATCTATATATCTATATCTATATCAATATCTATATAGATATAGATATATAGATATATTGTATTTTACTGGAGTTCACTAAAGAAGTAAAGCTTGCTCCTTTGGTGGATTTGGCCTCTCATCCAATCTGTTTTATTGGATTCACATGGCAGTTCCACGTTTTGTAACTAAACATAAGATTTGAAGCGAATATTTATTGGCTTTGTTATGTATAAATAAGCCTGGATAATATAACCCACATTTCACTTTCTCTGGCAAAATCTCCCTTACAGCTGATATTTCGTGATGTCATTTTGATGTAGCTTACTCCCTTTTATCCTCCTCCTCCTTTTCTGAGTTTTTTTTCTCCTTTTCTCATGCATAAATGCACACACCCACAGAAAATCACTCCTGTGCCAAGAAAACTGCTCTGACTCATCTTGCTTACTGGCTCTACTGCTTATATCAGGTGAAAGTAGAAGAAGAAAGAAGAGAAGGAAAGTCTTCAAATTAGTCTATCTATCACTCAATTTTTTTTTTTTTTTTTAAATGAAGGAATTGTAATCTAACTTCAGAGATTTTCTCTGAAGGAATGGTCTGCATTCTGTTGCGGGATAGGTAGCATAAAGAATTCTGGAAATAATAATATTAAGTATGGAAAAATAAAAAAAAATCATCCCTATATACAGTGCCCTGTATACAAACTGCAACTAAAATTCTGTGATTTTCTTTCTGAATGTGAATAGTTAGTTCTTGGCATATTTTCTATTTTCATATACAATATATCTTTGTAATACAATAGTCTGCAGAAAAAAGGCAATAGCTCAGCATATTTTAGTCTATACCCATTCTATGAGTGTGCCAAAAGTCATGTAAGCCCAGAATCAAACATAAACTGGAAATCCATAATGAGAAAATAATTATAAAAACCACAGCCATAATTTTTCCCTAACCTAGAAAGATCACTCTTACACTCTAAAGCTTTGGGTTTCCCTTCTCAACAGTAGGAGTTTTCCCTTTGATATAGGAATACTTCTAAGGAATACAGAATATTCTTGTGCTCAGCAAGTGCCTCAGGCAGAATGTCTAGTGTGCTGGTTTGAGGCTAATTTTAATATTTTAATGAGAGAAATTAGATTATAGGATGTGAAAACAGTGGTGATGTCTATTCTACTCATAGATTTGCTGAGATGTATGAAAACAAGGACACAAATGTAGATCAGGCAGTCTGTGCCTCTCCCTGGCTTCTGCTGTATTAACTGCTTCTACCTGGCCCTGCACATAACCCAGCTGATCATTCTGCTTCTAAACCCCCCTTGCCAATTCTTTAAACTCACTTTGCATGTAAGGTAGACTTTGGCATAAGGGAGGGTGGTGGAAAAACAGGTGGAAGGGTGATTGGGAGCTCCTCCTGGGCACTCTGATTGCTGGGAGGGTTATTGTGTTTCTGTATTACTTTTAACTTATATATTTCTGTATGCAGCTGTAAACATCTGTAATATGTTGCAAATATCTGCTTGCATATTGTGCTAAGTTGTGAATATAAAGCTTCGTTCCTTAACTTCCAGCCACCTGAGTCTAGTCTGGGCAAATATGTTGTGTGGAGGGGCAGGTAACTCTCAGAACCACTACATCTAGTAACCATGATAAAGTTCTTAAGTGTGTTTTCATTTTTGTTTAGTTTTGTGGCAGACCAGAAGCTGGACATACAATATTTTCATGACTGACCTTCTAATTAGCAGTGATTGCAGTCAACTCAAACTGTTTGAAGGCAATTGGAAGTAGAATCTGATTGTAGTCTGTGCAAGTATCTGTGCATTACTCTTTTTTGTCTGGCCAGAAAAGCAGGAGAATCATCTTGTCTGAAAGCCAAAGGGATATACCAAATAGAGACGGGTATGTATGTGTGTGACTGACAGCAAGGATTCTCAGAGCATAGGATTAAGGCACCTCAGGTCTTTCTACTCTCCTGCAGAACATTTTCTTCTTTTATATCAGACCATTCAGTTATGTTGTCTTGGTCATATAAAAGCACTGTTCCTTTATTTGCAGAGCTTGGACTGACTGGGTTATAAAAAGGTGTTATTGACTCAAGCATTACCTGAATGTAAAAGAATCATGTGCTTCTTATATAGCCACATTATTGTATGAACCTAGGCAAGCATTAACAGGAATCTCTTTTAAATGTCTACTATTCTGACACTTGACTGAATGACTGTTAAATGTATTTCTGATGGAGTACAGCATACTTTAATAAAACTTAGTATCAATCTGAATTTCCTCAAATATTACAACAGTAGTAACTGCATCAAATTCTTCAGTCCATAATGGTGTAGAGTGTGAGTAAAAAGCTCTCCGGCCCACAGTATCATGTCCTTTCCTATCTAAATGCATTTGAAATGAATGCTGTGCTAAGCTTGATACTAACAACCAACAGTTAGGTGAGTGTGTTCTGCTTGAAAGCAGAGAGGCTGTATAGAAGGACCTGAACAGGCTGAGGTCAGTGGCATGAAGTTTGACAAGGTCCTGCAATTGTATCACAACAACCCCATACAATGCTACAGACTTGAGAAAGAGTAGCTGGAAAGCTGCCAGCTGGAAAAGACCCTGGAGGTGTTAGTTAATAGCTGGCTGAACATAAGTCAGTAGTGTGTCCAGTTGGCCAAGAAGACCAACATTATCCTGGGCCTGTATCAGAAACAGTGTGACAAGCAGGACCAGGGAAATGACTACTGGACACAGATGTGGTGCTACCTTATGTACTATGTTCAGTTTCATTTGTTAAAATACATGTAGATATGGTGCTTAGGGACATGGTTTAGTGCTTAGCTGGCAGTGCTGGCTTAATGGTTGGACTTGATCTGAGACATCTTTTCAAACCTAAACAAATCTATGATTTAATGCATATCACTGACTCATCCCACTTCTCTAAAAGAAGTGCTCGATTACACAGAGCGCTGCTGGGAATACAGACTCTTAACACAAATGAAAGAAAGCATAAGTCAAGGAGTGCTCATCAAGGTTTTACTGGGTCATAACATGCTGCTCCCTTAAAAGCTCACATTCCACTGCCTACATATTATCCTGCCACTCATCTGAATACTGCTACTGACACTTTGGCCCTTAAAATTTTCATGGCAAATAAAACATTAAAAACAAAAAGAAAGATAATCCCTTTAATTTACTCCATAAAAAAGAAGAGGAGAGGTTATCTTGAAGTTTTGTTTTGAAAATACTAAAAATAAAGAAGAATTACTGGGTTTCCATAGAAATTCACATACTGATCCTTGAAACTGTTTAATGGAAGTGATTCATTCAAAGACATAATGAAGAACTGGACTCCAAAACTTTCTCCTTCAATTAGATAGCATCAGCAGAAAATACTGAATGTTCCACATCCACTTTTTTAATAGTTTCTCCATAAAAGTATGCATAATTTTGATTTTCCTTACCTGTTTTGACAAAAGCTACAAAGCTCTCTGTTTCTGAGAGTAATTTACAGACTGTATTATTGTGTTTTGTCTATATTAGCAATGTATGCACCTGGCCAACCGCTGAAGGAAAATAGCCTGTGTCCAGCTATTATTTATACTAAGAGAGTATTTCAGGATATGTTATTTGTTCCTGCCAGCAAAGTTCATGGATGAATTTTTCAGAACTCATACTTTTTACTCCAAAAAATTTGCCTGCAGGGAAATGCTTTGGATTTCATTCGTTGTGGAAATTTTGTACTTAAAACTGTTATGGTATGGTTTTGTTTGGGGTTTTTTTTGACAAAATCTGAAGATCACAATATCCATACTCATCGTTGCCAAGCAGTGAAATGATATGCAAGAGGCATATAATCAGTAACAAATGTGTTCTCAGTTAGGGTATGTGCAGGAACCTGTTCAAAGATTAAGTGTTTTAACCCTGAATTTAATGTTTTTCCCTTGGCTGGCATTTCTGCCAGGTGTAACCACTAGCTCTCCACTGGTGTCACTGAACAGTCAGCTTACACTTCAGCTGTCATCTCTCTGGATGACCTTTTCTATTTCTATTTTTTTTTTTTTTTGCTTTGCTTAAATTACATGTGGAAATGACTAAATGTATTTAATGACTCTATTCTCAAGTACCCTCTACTCTTTAACAGGGAAAATAGCATCACAACACTCCTGAGAACCAACCCTTTTGTTCATTGAGAACTTTTACAATTGTAAATAACTGTAGGCTGATCTCTTCAACCCTGTAATTACAAATATTATCCAGATTAAATAAT
>VWZE01021926.1:34924-64251 GCA_013396675.1 Eubucco bourcierii | reverse complement strand
ATCTATTGTTTTGGTTAGTGTTCCCAAACAATTCTCCAGCAAGCGTATGAGTGAAGTAGACATCAGGATGTTTTCCTTTCACAGCCTATAGTGTAATTTTCTCTATTAAAATATTCTAATTAGCTTCAAACCAGCACAAGATGTTCAAGGCCGGGCTGGGTGAGACTCTGTCCAGCCTGATCTAGGGAAGGGTGTCCCTGCCCATGGCAGGGGGGTTTGCTGGGCTGCGTCAAGAGCAGCGTGGCCAGCAGGGCAAGGGAGGGGATTCTGCCCCTTTACTCTGCTCTCGTCAGACCCCACCTGGAGTACTGTGTGCAGTTCTGGAACCCTCAGCACAGGAAGGACATGGAAGTGTTGGAGCGGGTCCAGAGGAGGGCCACAAAGATGATCAGAGGGCTGCAGCAGCTCTCCTATGAGGACAGGCTACAAGAGTTTGGACTCTTCAGGCTGGAGAAGAGAAGGCTTCCAGGAGACCTGATAGCAGCCTTCCGGTATCAAAAGGAGGCCTACAGGAAGGCTAGGGAGGGACTATTTACAAGGCCTTGCAATGACAGGACAAGGAGTTTAAACTGGCAGAGGGGAGATTTAGGCTGGATGTTAGGAGGAAGTTCTTTATAGTGAAGATAGTGAAACACCGGAACAGATTACCCAGGGAGGTTGTGGCTGCTCCCTCCCTGGAGGTGTTCAAGGTCAGATTGGATGAGGTCTTGAGTAACCTGTACTAGTGGGAGGTGTCCCTGCCTATGGCAGGGGGTTGGAACTAGATGATCCTTGAGGTCCCTTCCAACCTTACCATTCTATGATTCTATGATCCTCGTGGTTCCTTCCAACCATGGCTGTTTCTATGATTCTATGATTCCACCACCCCACTGGGCAACTTGTGTCCTTTCGGATCAGAATTTTGCCAAAGTTTGCTGACCGCTAAGTTTAGAGGGCAGCTAAATTTTGCAGAGAAACCTAAAGATTTGGGTAAGTTTAAAAGCAGTAGAAGAACAAACCGAGTGGAAAAGGAAGAGAGAAAACAGTCCAGATAGGGCCTAAGGGGAGATGGGTAAGAGTATTTCTCAGAAACAGAAACCTTCCTAGTAACATTGGGATATGATGATTCTTCTGAAAAGAGAAAGGTCATCAGGAAATATTGATTGAGATACCCTTAGCACACCCTCTGACTGTTCAGAGACTGACTGAGAACATCTGTGGCAGGCAACTTTGCCTTTGATTAAAATTTGAACAATCACTCCAAGAGTCCATAGAGGGGTTAAAGCCCAATTTTCTGTGCAAAAGTTGTCAAACCAGTACAGTGCAAAGTGATAGAAATTCATCCCTTCATATTACTAAGTTTCATACACAGAGCTCATTTATTCAGTTTTGTTCTTTCCGTGTCTGTGTGTTTTAAGTGCAAAAGAAACAAGAGACTGAAATAAATGCCTAAAGAGGTGACTACTCGAGCAATATCCACAATAAATCCAGTGTAACCTATTAATTCAAAATGCTTTACTTTGCAACAGATGTAGTCTTACTTGGTCAGTAAAAAACATTACACTCTTATTCAGAAGATATCCCTTTTTTGACAAGGCATAATATAGAAAAAAATAACTCTAAACTATTTCAGAATGTTTCACCTGGTGATACTTCTACCATCTCTAACCTGGTAACACTTGTCTCATATTGGCAGATTAATTGGTGCCTTCGTCATTATTTTTTTTTCCCTAGAGCTGGCATTACATTTATATTGTGATGTTGTTGAAAGATTAAAGAGATGTTAAACTTTGCTTTTTTGGTACTATTTTAATTTTCTTTTTATATACTTTTGGCCCAAGGGCTTCTTGTTTGATTGTCATTTCAGTACTTTTAGTGTCATGAATAGAATTGTTTTACCTTAAGTAGCACTTTTCTCCTAGGAGACTGCAATCCTAATCAGGCTTGACAGTTAATTTAGGTACAAGAATTTATACTCTGAAATTAAAAAAAAAAATAAATTATAAAGCAAACCATGGCAAGCAATGTATGGTTTGAAACTTTATCTCTTTCATTTATCTCTTTTGAGGGCATTAGTGGATTCAGACGATTCACAACCAACGCCAAAACCGAATCAGTGCTCTTTTATAGTGATATAAGAAATAAAATTCTAAATTTTGTCCTGTGATGGAAATTAAAAAGCATACAGCATAAAAAGAAAGATAAATCCTTTTATTAAAAAATAATTTCAGAGAGAATTGAAGTTGGAGCCATATTAGACTAGAAGACTATTTTTCTTTTAACTGATATACAGAAAGATATTTTTTAGCTAAGGATTATATTTCTCCTAAGAGAGCATATTCATAGTATCATTGAGGTAATATGGAATGGAAACTAGAAGCTAGATCAAAGTTAAGCAGCTGTTGTGGTAGGAATACTAATTATTTCAGTGACTCACATCGTCTCTTTGTACCTTTTGTCTTTTGCCTGTAGTTTTTTATCTTATGCTTATGTTGTAATTTTGGAAAAGAATTGTGGTATTTTGTCAGGATTGCTTTGTACTGCAGCTAGCCCAGTTAATTTACCCCAGTTAACATTATCCTGCAATGTATATTGTGTAATGTAAAATAAAGTAGTTTGAGCAGGGCTAAGTTAAGATAGTTAAAGGCACAAAGGCACAGCATTCAGACCTTAATGAGCAAAGTAGCAAAGTATCCAAATGTGACTGAGATCTGGTGCCTAAATCCCATTACTTATTCTGCTGGAATGGACAAAATTTATTTTGTAAATTGGAGAGCCTAATGTTCTTTCCCTTTGTAAATACTACTGCTTCCTTTCCTAGGAAGGAAAATGACATGATTGAGTATAGGAGGGCATGACTGAAAATTATTTCTGCACACGCAAGATGCAATAATTCTAAAAAGAAAACAAAATTGAAGCTCACCAATACCACTGTTATTTCATTGCAAGTATGTACTCCTGGATTGTAGTTACTACTGATGTATTTTATAGATATACTTATCTCCCCCTCTCCCCCCAAGGTAAATGTACAAATGTTATTCAGGATAATACTCTTGACTTCCATCTTACATTTTTATTCTCTCACTGAGTTCAACATTCCTGGTACTTCTCCTCAGTATCTGAGAAATCTTCTGCTTCAAGAAATGTCTTTAACATCAACAAATAATAAAGGTTCTTATGCTTCTTTTCTTGCCCTAGATATACATACACAAAGAGGAGACTGATTTCAATAACAACTGTGTTTCTATCATATATTTTCTTATTTCTGCTCCATTGGGAATAAAATATTTCAGCTAAAAGTTTCATTGGAGACTTAGAATATTTGTGGTGGATATTTGCGATAGTTGAATTCTACTGTTTAGATTTGAACAAATTCTCTTTTCATTGACTCCCAAGCCTGAGAGAAGGAAGATGCATTGTCTCTGAGTGCTATGCATTCTCTAAAGTACACAAACTTATTTTCATATACAAAGCAGTCAAAATTGCAGCAGCAGTAGATGAGACTGGAGACGAAATTAGTTCATATTCATCAACTATGTTCAGTTATCTCCAAGACACAGAATCAGGAAAACAAACTCAGACGTAATTTCAAGCCTGGTTTATATTGTTGCAGAAGTAGGTATGACCAAATGATAGAATAAGAGAACTTAAAGATGGTGCAAGAATTTTGTGGTTGGAGAAAGGAGGAGTAGCCAAATGTAAGCAAGTACACAAAAAGAAGACGGACAAAAGCTTTACAAGCCTGTTACTTCTTTTGAAATTTAGTAGATTTTGGTATGTGTCGAACTGGCAGGCATCCAAAATAATTGCTTAGCTTGGAATTTTAACGATGCCAATAAAATTTTAAGTGAAAATGCCATATTTTTTCTTAGATACTGGTAATTTGAGAATCAGCTTTCCTTAAAGACAAGCAGACAAGCTGTTTCACTCATGACTGTGAAGAAAGAGTGAAAATATGCAGTAATAAATTCTGAAAGACCAGAGGGTAGGCCAGCTAATCTGTGAAAGATACTACCTTTCCTAGTGACCAATATCTGTTTTATAATAGCAAAATATCAGAGCTACAGCAATACTACTCTTAAAATCAACATCTTCTTTCTGACTACTACAGAACTTCAGCTAATTATTAGCACTGAATAAGCGGACAGTGTTGCTTTCGAAATGCAGCTGATGTGCAAGGCTGATGTGCAGGTGGGTTTCTGTGACATCATCTTGCTGAGTTTGCTTTCACCAGAAGTGAAAGAGTGGAGCTGAAACATGTCTCTACTCAGAAACTTTCCAGGAGTACATCATGTCTTCCAAGATGCATCCAAACTAGTTGAATTTGAAAATGAAATGCTCCAAGGAAAGACTGCTCCACACTCATTGTACAGATGATCTTGCATCTGAGAGAAGGTATTTCTGAAGACTTAACATAGTGCATAGAGATGTGATAAATATATTGCTCCAGTTAAATATTGAGTATATCCAGTGTTTATAGGGTAAGTTTAACAAAAAGAAATGCTCCTTACAGTTTGTCTTGGAACAACTGAAACTCCGAATAAATTCAAATACAAACCAACCAAACCAAACCCCAAAAACTTAGTTGAAAAGTTACTGATTTTTCGATTTCCAACAAATGTTTAAAGATCTTTTTAATTAAACCCAGGGCTACCCACCAGGACACCGTAAGTTGGAAGAGAAAACTCTTCCAACTTGTGTAGACTTTCTGTGACTCTCTCTGCTGTCCAGTTTGCAAACACTTAACTGTAAACTGAAGCCTGTATTCAACTAAAAGCCTTACAGGTGAGAAAACTGTCTGGAAATGATGAGTAAAATGGATTGTTGTGAAACTATTTTTAAAAATTCTTTCTCTTCACACACACACACACACACACATTTTCTTTTAAATAAATTCTCCCCAAGTTTTGATAGGTTTAGTTGTTTTCATTACCAGTATTTTAGAGTGAAATAAAAGAAACATTCAAGAGATAGTTGAGCAGTACCTGAGACCCATAAAACACTCTAATTACACAAAGTTTTGCACCATTTGTATATTTGTAGTTGACATCTGATGAAAATATATATTATATTATTACAAAATTAATTAACTGAGTCCATTCCTAAGTATTCCTGTATTCCTGTGTTCAGAACATTCTTGAAACAGGTTACAGTGAAATAAGATGTGTGGGATGAAGTCAGCGTATGTGTATGACAGAATCAAGTGCCATGTACTTCTTTGTATTGATTCAGTTGTTTCTCCTCCACCAGTGAAGGAGAATATGGAATATCATTTGAGAAATTCTGTTATTTGAGATTGCTGGATAATTTTAGGAATTCTTGAAACATGTTTTGAAGTGGTTACAGATGGGGACCTGATAGTAGCCTTCCAGTATCTGAAGGGGACCTACAGGAAGGCTGGGGAGGGGTTATTTACAAGGTCTTGCAAAGACAGGACAAGGGGCAATGGGTTTAAACTGGCAGAGGGGAGATTTAGACTGGATGTTAGGAGGAAGTTCTTTACAGTGAGTGTGGTGAGGCACTGGAACAGGTTGCCCAGGGAGGTTGTGGCTGCTCCCTCCCTGGATGTGTTCAAGGCCAGACTGGATGAGGCCTTGAGTAACCTGTACTAGTGGGAGGTGTCCCTGCCTATGGTAGAGGGTTGGAACTAGATGATTCTATGACAGTGTTGTCATGTATGGCTCTTCAGTGTCATGCTGATACTGTACATGAACAGGTGTCAGGCTTCCAAAAGTCATGCAAGGTCCAGCAAGGAACCATCCTTTCTGTGCCTCTTAATTTCATAGAATCATAGAATCATAGAATCGTAAGGTTGGAAGGGACCTCAAGGATCATCTAGTTCCAACTCCCTGCCATAGGCAGGGACACCTCCCACTAGTAGAGGTTACTCAAGGCCTCATCCAATCTGGCCTTGAACACATCCAGGGAGGGAGCAGCCACAACCTCCCTGGGCAACCTGTTCCAGTGCCTCACCACCCTCACTGTAAAGAACTTCCTCCTAACATCCAGTCTAAATCTCCCTTCTACCAGTTTAAGTCCATTGCCCCTTGTCCTGTCTTTGCTTTCTCACAAAGGTTGATGTTATGCTTTCCTAAATGACCACTTTTAATATCTGTCACATTTTACCTCAGGAAAGTTATCAGCAAACATGCAATATGGTGATGATCAAATACCCAAGGTTGTCTTTCATATATTGTACTAATTTACTACTCTGCACAAGAAGTTCTTTATGAAATTAAGCTCACAAAGTAGGGAAATTAAAATGACTTGGACAACCTGCCTTTTGAAGGAAAGGTTAGCAAAGGAAAATGATTCTGTTTGATTTGGACTAAGGCCCCCTGCCATGTTCCAGGATGCAGTTTAACCTCTGTGCTTAGACGCAGGTATTTGTTGCTCTTAAACTCTGTGGAAAGCACACAGCTTTGAATACTTTGCCAGATAACTTTAATCACCTATAGCTAGGAGCACTTGCCTACGTTATGGAGTCCAGATCCACCTACTCTTTCTATCTTGGAGCAGCAGAAAAGTCTTCTGTTACTATCCTGGTGATATTTATATCTAGAAAACTTATTTTTTTAATTGACATTTCTAACGGAGTAAAAATGGTTCACAGCAATAGTTCTAGCAAGCTTTATAGTTAGTGACTTATATATGAATACTTTTATCATAGAATGGTAAGGTTGGAAGGGACCTCAAGGATCATCTAGTTCCAACCCCCTGCCATAGGCAGAGACACCTCCCACTACTAGTAGAGCTCACTCAAGGCCTCGTCCAACCTGGCCTTGAACACCTCCAGGGAGGGAGCAGCCACAACCTCCCTGGGCAACCTGTTCCAGTGCCTCACCACCCTCACTGGAAAGAACTTCCTCCTAACATCCAGTCTAAATCTCCCCTCTGCCAGTTTAAACCCATTGCCCCTTGTCCTGTCATTGTAAGACCTTGTAAATAATCCCTCCCCAGCCTTCCTGTAGGCCCCTTTCAGATACTGGAAGGCTACTCTAAGGTCTCCTGGAAGCCTTCTCTTCTCCAGGCTGAAGAGTCCAGACTCTTGTAGCCTGTCCTCATAGGAGAGCTGCTCCAGCCCTCTGATCATCTTTGTGGCCCTCCTCTGGACCCACTCCAACACTTCCATGTCCTTCCTGTGCTGAGGGCTCCAGAACTGCACACAGTACTCCAGGTGGGGTCTGAGGAGAGCAGAGTAAAGTGGCAGAATCCCCTCCCTTGCCCTGCTGACCTACTTTAATTTACCATTAGAGAGTTTAAACTGATTTTTCTAGTAATTTCAATATTTGCTATTAGGTCAGGTATAATTCTTCATCACTCACAGCTACTTTTTAAAAATATTTAAAGAGCAGACAGAACAAATCCTCTGATAGACCACCACACCTCATTTTAAAAGCAGGTAATTATTACTTTATTCTGCTTTAAATAAAAGAATGCTAATATTTCTGGTAGTATCATTGCATTCACATATAATAACTTTACTTTTGCAGCTGAACATGGTTTACCAAAGTGTCTGGTTAAAATTCTTCTTAACATCACTTTTCCAAGGTCGATGGCAATGAACAGTTTCTTTTTGGGATTTGCTAACAGTATTTTTAGATATACAGAAGACCTAACTCAAGGTAGCTGCTTTAGTGGGATTTTTCTTTATTTTAAATTCAGGAAACTAAAGAATCCTATGTCCCTTTCAATGTCTGACTGTGATACAGAGAGGTGTTTAGTGCTGCTGGATGTGAACTAGCAGAACTCAGGTCATCTAGCACCATGGGCAAAAAGGGGACATCTATTTGCAGCTCACTCACCCTATCATTAGGGTATTAAAAATAATGAACTCACACATTTTTTTATTAATTTAGAAAATAACACTAAGAAATTACTTGCAACCTATACAGGCAGCAAATCCCACATATTCCATACAGAGTCACAAAGATCTATAAGACATTGAGGTTAGAAAAATGGAAGACCATACTACAAACGTGTAAAACGCTTGAGTAGGAGTTAAAAATCTAATATGAAGCCTATGCATAGTGAAAAATGTTGGAAAATAATTTAGCTGAAACAGGCCACAGAATCTTCACATAAATTGTATTTGGGTTGTGTAATTTATTGTCTTGCTAATTCAAATAGTGTAGCATTAGAAGCTACCTCATCAGATCTAGTAAGAGAATATACTTATAGAATCATAGAATCATAGAATAGTAAGGTTGGAAAGGACCTCAAGGATCATCTAGTTCCAACCCTCTGCCATAGGCAGGGACACCTCCCACTAGGACAGGTCACTCAAGGCCTCTTCCAACTTGAAATATTGTGGGACTTTTAAGCAGTCATTTAAAGTGATTTTAAACTGAGTTTAGTTTTTACAAGATGTACACACATCAGGAGAGTAATTTTTTTTAACTCTTGTTTGTCTCTTTCGTTAACTTCCTGAACATAGAATAGTTACTCAACCTGTTTACCAAAACCTTTTTATGTTTTAGGACAATGTAAAAATATTCTGTATGGTCTTTTTAAAAAACGCAAGTTTCTGGCATTCTGAGTTAGCATAAGTTGACATCCAAGGTCACAGAAGATTTTCTTTCTCATATTTTCTCAAAGAAATGTTCTCCTTTTTAGTTGCAGATGATGTATTCTGAGGAATTTAAGTAGCACTGCTTAAATTCTGTGAATTTCGACACTTTTGTAACTCTACAGTATAGCTGAACCAAAGTAATATGTCAGTATCTTCCTAGAAACTTTTCGTGTCTTAGTACTGATGTGTCACAGAGCTGCTTTAGCTTTAAAATAGTGAAAATGTCTCATGACTTTTTATGCATCTTCCAAATTGTTGTTTTTCAAATTGTAAGTCTGTTTCCAAACTGCATTTAAGACATGATAAAAATATAATTTTGATGGCTTGGTAAGACAGTAGGAAACAGTATTGTCTCCTATTTGTGAGTCTAATATTCTGAGTTAAAAAGATAGGACGTGCATGCAGAATTTCCATAGCCACTCAATTTTCAGAGAGCTTTTTTTCCTTTTGGGAACTGTCTGTATTTTTAGAAAATCCATATTCCAGAGTTAAATCTAGGTCACCACTTCAGAGGAGAAAAGTGGGGCTTGAAGTGGGGATTTCAGTCTTAGCTGCAGTAGCTCTATTTTTCTTGGGTAACACAGATGCTATTTCTGTTAGAAGTGGGATAGACACAATTTGAGCTTTGTATCAGTGTCATGGTTTAATCCCAGCTGATAACTAAGCAGCACCCATTTGTTTGTTCACTCCCCCAGAGTGGGATGGGAGAGAGAATCAGAAGAGTAAGGGAGAAAACTCATCAGTTGAGATAAAGACAGTTTAATAGTTTAAGCAAAAATCTATCCACACAAGCAAAGTAAACCAAGGAATTTGTTCACCACTTCCACTTGACAAGCAGTTGTTCATCCATCTCCAGGAAAGCACGGCTCCATCATGTGTAACTGTTACTTGGGAAGACAAACACCATGGTCTTCCCCTTCCTTCTTCACCCAGATTTATGTGCTGAGCATGCTGTTCTTTTGGTCAACTGGGATTTACTGTCTCAGCTGTACCCCCTCCCAACTTCTTGTGCATCTCCAGCCTCCTCACTACTGAAATGCTGTGAGAAGCAGCAAATGCCTGGACTGTGCTTGTGCACTGCACGGCAGTAATGAAAACATCTCTGTGCAATCAACACTGGTTTCAGTACAAAGCTAAAATAAAATCTTTCTTTTCTGAAGAAAAAAAACTCTCTTCCAGCCAGAATCAACACCTTACTATTTACGCCAGGCTCAGGTACCACACGATGCAATATATTAACCACCACCTCCTTTATTATCCTTTGGTATAAATATCATTCCCTTAGTCTATGGACTACCTTTATAAAATGGCAATAAGACATCTTCAATATACAGTAAGGTGAGCAAGCCCCATGGCAAGAACAGGAGCCTGTCAGTTCACAGCTAAAGGGCAGTACCAGCTATGAATATGATCTGGCAGATTCCAATTAAAGCTTTTGCTATCTCAAACCCTTTGAACATCATGTTTGGCATCAAAAACAGCTGTCATAATTCAACACACAGCTGGTAACTAAACACCACCCAGCTGCTCACTCATTTCCTCCTGGTGGCACAGAGGAGAGAATTGGAAGGGTAAAGGGAAAACTCATGGATTGAGATACAAACAGTTTAATAGGTAAGGCAAAATCCACATATGCAAACAAAGTAAAACAAGGAATTATGACTAGGTACTCAGCCTTTAGAATTTCTTCTGCTCTGCATAAAGATGTCACATGAAGATCCAGGCTCCATATTTCCAAATTGTGAGTGAGCCACTGAAGTAATCCTTTACCTTTGAATACCTTTAACAAAATCACACATATTTAGAAAAGTTTCTAGGTATATATAAATGTTTTGAATTTCTTGTCAGTTGAAAGTATTCTGCGTGTATTTATATATCTGTGAGTCTATTCCATTTTTAGAGTCATCTGTCCTTATAACGAACATCTCACATAAGGTTCTAACATAATCTCATTTTTAGAATGAAATCAGTAGATGTTGAAAGGTATTGTAAGAGCCAATTCATGTTTCAGAAATTTCCACTTGGGCTGCTTGGGACTGTCACAGTGTGCAACCACTCTTTGTGACTACGTAATGAGGTTCATAGAAGAGTACTTGAATTTTTCATTCATTTCCGTTTTAGAATCATAGAATCATAGAATGTTTTAGGTTGGAAGTGACCTCAAGGATCATCTAGTTCCAACCCCATACCATAGGCAGGGACACCTCCCACTAGTACAGGTTACTCAAGGCCTCCTCCAACCTGGCCCTGAACACCTCCAGGGAGGGAGCAGCCACAACCTCCCTGGGCAACCTGTGCCAGTGCCTCACCATCCTCACTGGAAAGAACTTCCTCCTAACATCCAGTCTAAATCTCCCCTCTGCCAGTTTAAACCCATTGCCCCTTGTCCTGTCATTGCAAGACCTTGTCAATAGTCCCTCCCCAGCCTTCCTGTAGGCCCCCTTCAGATACTGGAAGGCTATTATCAGGTCTCCTCGAAGCCTTCTCTTCTCCAGGCTGCAGAGCCCCAACTCTCTCAGCCTGTCCTCATAGCAGAGCTGCTCCAGCCCTCTGATCATCTTCATGGCCCTCTTCTGGACCCACTCCAGCAGTTCCATGTTCTTCCTGTGCTGAGGGCTCCAGAACTGTACATAGTACTCCAGATGGGGTCTGATGAGAGCAAAGGGGGAGAATCCCCTCCCTTGCCCTGTTGGCCACACTGCTCTTGATGCAGCCCAGGACTCAGTTGCTGTCTGGGCTGTGCACGCACAGCACAGGCTCATGTTGAGCTTTTCATCAGTTTTTGTAAAACTGCAGCTTCTAGAACTGTTTATTTACATGATATCCACTTCCATTTCATAAATATAAACTCATAAATTATAAATATATAAAATTTTATATAAATATAAATTCATAAATCACTGAACAAGGAGTGTTGCCTCGTGCAAACAGATGTTACAATGCTAAGCAATGCTTCCTAAAGATTGAAAAGCGCATGATAACAAAACAAAAAAAATATGTACAGATCTTATAAAGAAAAAGGAAGATACGATTTTCTTCCACCATAATTTGTACTTTGTGAATAAATAGTTGGGAAGATCATTAACTGCTTGGGATCCTTACCCTCTAACTATTTATATTCTCATCCCAAATCCTGCTACAGAGGAAATTGTGCGCCTGTTATATTTCCTTCCAGTTAGCCTGCAATTGGTTTGAAATGATAAATACTCATGGGAATTCTATTTTTGTACTCAGAAAGTCATATGTAAGATTATTTCTTCTTGTTACAGTTTGAACAGGTTCTTTCTTCCCTTAAAAACCATTTATTATCTATAATGTAGTTAAGTACAAACATAACTTCCCACCTCTCTAAACACCAAATGTGCTTGTTCTGTCTTACAATTATCATGTCTGATTTTAGTACTGGAGCAACTCTCCAGCTAGGAATAGGCCTAGTGCTCTGTCCTCAAGTTAAATAATGACCGTGTTGTTCACAGGCTTATTTCCACAATAATAGACAATAGAACTCAGTAAGTGCAAATTTGCAGAAAGCTACTGCACTGATAACCTAATCATCAACAATGACGTTTTTCAGGTAGGCTTACTTCAAACTAGCCTTTTTCCTGTGAACTGAATGCCCTTTAGTGATCAGACAACATTCAGTTTCCTCCTGGATTGCACTCTCTAGTTTAACTTCATTTGATAAGTATCAGTATTCTTGTAATTTGCCTACTCTGCAGTGAGCACCAAAATACAGTAAGCAGCAACATAGGAAGACTAATTTTTTTTTTTTTTTTGAGGGGGAGGTATATGGCTGACATGAACTGAAGTGCTAATGGAGGTGTTATAGATATGGCTCAAGAGAATTTTATTATGACTTGATTATGGAAGGTACTGGTGAAGTTGTATCTTACGGGAAAAAACTCCATTTTTGCAGTTCTAGTGTATCTTGACATGCTTAGTTAAAAAAAAAAAAAAAAAAGAATAATCCCTGAGTTCTCCCAACTTTTAAATAATGCATTTGTGTGTATATGAAAGCAGGAAAACTTTCCTCCAAAAACCTAATGACTTTTCTTCAGAATCTCAGGAATAGTCTAGTATTTAAAAGAATGAATTAGAAACAATTTCACAGTCATTTATACACCATTGTTTTCGTTAAAATCCCCAGCTCAGTAAGAAACAACTACTTCCAATTTTTTGCTTTTGCATGGATGTGGATATGCTTTAGGAGGTTGCACTTGATACTCCCAGTTGTATTAATGAGCATGACCTTCTTCAGGTTCATTTTTGATCACAATCCCACCCTGGTTAAACATGTTTATGAGGTTATCTATGTAGACTTCAAACTGTTTTTAAACCATATGCTTTCAATTCTGCTTGCTGTGTCTTTGAAGTGTTTTGTGACCATATTTTTGTATCACAAGTGAAAAAAAAAAAAAAGAGAAAGGATTTAATATCCCATTACTGATGGAATTGTAACTTATCTGTCACCATTCTCCCTCATCTCCAGTAGTAAAAGACTCTAGTATCGTTTGAGAAGAAAAGTACTTGTTGCCAAAACTTTGCCTACTGGATAGAAGTTAGTTTGCCAAGAGTTGTATTAAAAAAAAAAAAAGAAAAGAAAAAAAAAAAAGAGAGAGACCAAAGAAAAACAAAGGAAACAGTAAATGGACTGTTTTCCTGAGAGGAGGTACTCCTTAATTTCTTCAGGCAAAACCATCAAAGGGCTTGCCACTTCTGCAGAAATTTGGCTGGAGATACTGAAAGTAAATAGGCTATTTACAGATGGATAGTAAAAGTAATCCTGAATGTGTGCATTACAGAATCATAGAATCATAGAATGGTAAGGTTGGAAGGGACCTCAAGGATCATCTAGTTCCAACTCCCTGCCATAGGCAGGGATACCTCCCACTAGGACAGGTCACTCAAGGCCTCATCCAATCTGGCCTTGAACACCTCCAGGGAGGGAGCAGCCACAACCTCCCTGGGCAACCTGTTCCAGTGCCTCACCACCCTCACTGTAAAGAACTTCCTCCTGACATCTATTCTAAATCTCCCCTCTGCCAGTTTAAATCCATTGCCCCTTGTCCTGTCATTGCAAGACCTTGTCAATAGTCCCTCCCCAGCCTTCCTGCAGGCCCCCTTCAGATACTGGAAGGCTGCTATCAGGTCTCCTGGAAGCCTTCTCTTCTCCAGCCTGAAGAGTCCAAACTCTTGTAGCCTGTCCTCATAGGAGAGCTGCTGCAGCCCTCTGATCATCTTCGTGGCCCTTCTCTGGACCCGTTCCAACAATTCCACCATTATCCAGATAGCTTAGTTCTTTGGCACTCATTCTAGCAGCTGTCTTAGTTTTCTGTGCTGCCTGCTCTCCTTCACCTCAGGATCACCTACAACACCCTGCTGTTACATGGTCTTCTCAAATGAGTTAGAATGAATATATGATTTATGGGCTCTTCTACAAAATGTGGAAGAAGAGAGGTTCAAAGCAAAGCCCAACTCACTTTATCCTTTCCTACCCATCACAGTAGTATATCTGGTCTGTAGGATCACTGCTGCTCTGTCAGCATGCCAGGCAGGAAAACCCATTCCCAGAGAGCCTAAGGAAAAAAGGACAAATCTCAGCGTCAACTTACATTTTCACCCTGTGCCTTGGTGTACTGTCACCTGAGGACATACAGGTTCCTTCTTCCATGACATGGGGACAACTGGAGGAAGAGAGTTTGTTTTAAAAAGAGGCAGAGACTCCACTCAACCTTGTCCAAAACAGTAATGGTATTGCAGCACTAGGTGAGGTCACAGTAATTTTATATGGCATACAGATTGTGAAACATGTATGTCTTTGCACTCTTGCTTCTCCAGAAGGGAATTTGATTAAAAGTTTTGAATTGTTTCTGAAAGAAAAACCTCTCTGATATCTAAAGACAGAATGCAAGACTGTCTATCACATATTATACCTTTTAAAGTACATGTGATAACAGCAGAACAACTGTTTTCTATTTATTCTACCATTTCTTACGCTGAACTAAATGAATTCTTGTTGAATTCAGCATCCAACAATCATGACTCAGGTCTTTAAAAATGCCATAAACTTCAAAGGGTTTATTTTTTTGCCTTCTGGTTTTGAGCCATCAGAGATCACATTTTAAAACTTTTCCCAAAAAGTAAAAGAATAGCAATGATTTAATTCTTACTTTGTTTTCTAAATGTGTTCACTCAACTCTCCCTCCCACCAAATAATGAGAACAGTGATAAAATATGGAGGGTTTGCCATACTTGAAGGGAGTGTAGTTTTTCAGTAGCCTAGCCTTGTTTCCACTATAATATCCTATGCTGCATGAAAGCGGAGGAGTGTTTCAAAATATAGTTTCTATTTTGCCATCTTTCAGTTAACTCAGTCTTCCCACCCTCTTGCTGCCTGGCAGCAGGGAAAGTATGTTGGTGAGAAAACTGTAAATCCAGTTTTTAGGCACCTGAGGGGACTGTACTGTGTTTTGACCCAAAGCAAAGGATTACTTAGAAACTGGGTTCCAGCTTCAATGACACATCTACCAGGGCTTTATCAGGAGCCTAATCTTATCTGCCACTTTGTCCTTACATTCTAAGTTATGGAAAGCAAGCACTTTGTGAGGATCATGGGGAAAAAAAACAAGAATAGATTTCCTAATAAGAAATGTAACTGAGCTACACAATAAAGACACAAAATATATAATGTAAGTGAAAGAAATTTTTTTTTAAAAAAAAAATAGTTTATAAAGTTATTACAGCTTTTGAGAATGCTAAACTTTTGGTATCTTCTGTCAACTTCTATTCTGAAGAGAACACTATTGTTCAGAGTTTTCTTCCTTGAATCCCAGTGGGTAGAGTATTGTGATTATCTCCAGTATTCAAGCCATTAGAAATCACTGTGATGCTATATTAATTGCTTATAGTCCTTTTTTTCCCATAAGCTGAAGCCTTATCTCAGATTTAATGTTATGTACCACACAAAATGAAACCAACTTAATAATTTTTGAGAAAGTTCATTTAAGATTGTTTTACACCTAGTGCAAAACTGAGTGTTGCACTGCCATATAAATAGACTCCCTGTCGCCAAAACCTACTTTCCAGTAACCTTTCTTTTAATCAGTTTCATAAATTACATTTGTTCCTATTTAAATTTGTATATCTCATTTTGCAAGGATTTGAAGCAACAATGTGAGACACTGGAACAGGTTGCCCAGGTAGGTCGTGGATGCTCCCTCCCTGGATGTGTTCAAGGCCAGATTGGATGAGGCCTTGAGTAACCTGTACTAGTGGCAGGTGTCCCTGCCTATGGTAGGGGGTTGGAACTAGATGATCCTTGAGGTCCCTTCCAACCTTACCATTCTATGATTCTGATTCTATGATTCTATGTGTTTGACTTTGGACTGCAGAAAGGCACTTGACAAATGTCACCTTCAGGCACTCTTTTTTTTTTTTTCTTCTAGTATCTCTTCCTGGTTGAAATCTGTAGTGACTGACATCATTTTGGATTTCAATTTGGATTTCTTATTTGAGTTGCTGAAGAGTTGTGTGTCTGGATTTATAACCTGATTCCAGCAAATATTTGTGATTTTGAGGATCAGTTGTAAAGGGACATCCTAAAGTCAGCGAAAAGCCTTACTTTGCTCCTACATTTGTAGCATTCTTAGGCAAAAGAACAACGTGTGTGTACCTCTTACAGGAGGCCCATATACCTGCAGAAATTTATTTAAATTATGAGGTACTTAAAATATGTATTATGTCTGAAGTTTGCAAGCGCCATGGTAGGCCTAAGCAGGCCGAAATAGGCTTATACTTGTCCTGGATTGCCCAGACATGTTCCCCTGCTCTCCCTCCTTCTAGTGTGGGGAGAAGCAACCACGGGAAAGAAGACAAAGAACCTGGAGCCACTGGGTCTGAGGACTCTGGCTTGCCTGACTTATTTTGCATCCTGTGATAAACAAGGTACACATGGTTGCCTTGTACAAGGTCTGTGCTCTGCCCAAATTTGTGTAAAGCAAGCCTATGGCTTCATCTAATACAGTCAAGCTTGGTTAACTGCCATTCTGATTGGCTAATCTATGTCCAAAGGCTCATTAGTCTTGGGCTTTATTGATAAAAAGGGATGAGCAGATAGCTCTCTACTGTTGTATTCATGGTGCTGCTGTTGTCTCATTGAATCCTGAACTGTCTGGAACTTCAGCACCAAGAAGAGGCTCTAAATGCCTGCAGGGGATCATCTGCAGTAGGGTGACATTGTGCCAAGACTGCATATGGCATTGCATCCTGCCTGCCCCTCTGCAATACTTCTGCTGAATCGCCAGTCAACAGGACCAGGTCAGAGACTGTGCCAGACTCCCAACTGCCTCAGAAAAGACCATGGGAAAACTCCAAAGCCTCTAATGGCTTTGAGACCACCAACAGCAACCCCACCACGTGCTCTGGGTACTACGCAATAATATTTTGTAAGTAAATACTTAAAGCCTCTTGTAATCACTAATTGCCTNTGTTGTATTCATGGTGCTGCTGTTGTCTCATTGAATCCTGAACTGTCTGGAACTTCAGCACCAAGAAGAGGCTCTAAATGCCTGCAGGGGATCATCTGCAGTAGGGTGACATTGTGCCAAGACTGCATATGGCATTGCATCCTGCCTGCCCCTCTGCAATACTTCTGCTGAATCGCCAGTCAACAGGACCAGGTCAGAGACTGTGCCAGACTCCCAACTGCCTCAGAAAAGACCATGGGAAAACTCCAAAGCCTCTAATGGCTTTGAGACCACCAACAGCAACCCCACCACGTTCTCTGGGTACTACGCAATAATATTTTGTAAGTAAATACTTAAAGCCTCTTGTAATCACTAATTGCCTTCTGCCATAAGCAGAAAGAGGCTTCCTGCATCCATCTAGTGGTTAAGCAGGATCATTAACCGCAAGCGGTATAGTGACCACAAGACCCTTCTCTTCCAGTACAGTGTTTGCATTTGCTAGGTACCTCTTAAAGTGTTCCAGTTTTGCCTGTTCCCTGTGTGTATAAATTTCCAAACAGTGCATTTTGAACCTTGCAGATAAGTTTTCTGGTGAGATTTAATGTTAATAAACTATTTTCATAGTTATTAACAATCTTTGCCTGGATATAAAAATTAATATTGATTATTAATTTTGCATCATTTGTAACAGCCGGTTTTCAGCCTTTTGCTGAATAAATATTCATTCACCCAATAAAAACCCCTAATCCTAACAGTGTTTTGTTTCCTTCATGATAAGATCATTATTTCTTGGTTGATAGCATAAAATTTCATAGCAGTCTCATTTTAATGTAAAATGGTGAAAGAATTCTCTGTAATGTCTTTGTAACTGTTGTTGCATTTATAAAAATCCAATATCAACATGTAAACTTTTTAAAGATGGAAAACTGCTTAAGTGACAATAGCTAAGTAATTTTTTACAAAAAATACGTGGGCCATTACACTCAAGCTAACTGTAGCCTTCTATTCCTAATGAAATAGGACTGGTAAACCTTTCTTCCAAGCCTTCTTCATAGTTCCTTTGCTTGTTAAATTAACAATTGTATGCTATTGACAACTACATTGCCATTAGTTCATTCAATGACTCATTAATCATTAAGTGAAAGAAAAGAAAAAAGTTCAAAAGTTTTTGGGTTTTTTTTAAATATTTTTTTCTCCCAAGAGTAGCATCATGCATCATGCTACAGACTTTCATTTACTAATGTAATTCAATCCTCTAACTCCAAGAAGCTGGGTTGAACCCACTGGTACTTCACCACACCAGAAGCACAGAGCAGTGGACATATGCTAAAAAAGGAAATTCTATCTGATGGTCAGAATTACAACAGATGTTAGTGACTGGGGAATAGGTTTCATGTATGATATAAGCTTGTTTATCTTTCTGGTTATTAGGGGTACTAGAACATTTCTTTATGGCCAGGAGAAATAAGATGGAGGAAGAATAAAGCAGAATGTCTCTATGTGATGGTTTGTGAGTTCCCTGCCCCCNCCAGAAATCAGAGACTCCAGGAGGGGCTCCCAACCACCCTTCCACCTTCTCCCCACCCCTGTACCTTACCCCAAGGTTTGTCTCAAGTGCAAGGTTAATTAGGATGATCGGCCACAGGGGTTAGAAGTGGTTATTGAAGATTAATCGGCAAAGAGGAACCAGAAGCTAGACCGCCCGAGATGCTGTGCCCCCAGAGAGAGACAGGCTGAGACTGCCTTATCTAATGTTTTGAGTTCTTTTTTTCCCAAACATCTCAGCAAGCCTATGAGTGAAATAAACATCACCATGTTTTCCTTTCATAGCCTATAGTGTAATTTTCTCTATGAAAATATTCCAATTAGCCTCAAACCAGCACACTCTATTAATTTTTTCCTATTTCAAATGTGTTATTCTAAACTATATATCTTATTTTAAGCTCCTTCTTTATAGAGGAACTTTTATCTTCTTCTGACTGAATGTGCTTAATGAGGAGTATTTGATATAGGAAACAAGTAATCAGGAGATACTCCTGTGTATTTTAAAGTAATTCTTCTTTGCAGTTTAAGTAACTTCACCATCCGTTTCGAGCATGTTGTTTTTACTTTAACAGCACTGAGACTCCCAGCCAGATGCTTTCCCACTATTTTGGGATACATAATTAAAACATTATCTCTGCCATAAACAGAAACCTATTTGTGGCTCTTAATTATTCTGTTAATGAGGAAACACATTATTTATTTCAAATTAAGTATGCCTAATATAGATCCAAGACGAAAATGAAAGCATGCAGAAAATACGTGTTACTATTAATGATTCACTGAATCACCTAAAATATTATGCATTCCCTCACAGTGTAATGTATTGATATCAGCCAGCAGTCACATCCCTCCCTGAATTTTATGTATGAACTATGTATGACTGAATGCAAATACTGACAACCTGACAGAGGTTTGACTGGTAGACAATAGCAATAATTGATCTAATCAGATTTGATAATTTAAATATCGCCTCCGTAAATTGCTGTTGTAGTCCAGATGCCGCTTTCAATATGTAGCTACTCTTTCACTGTGCAGAAAAGTTGATGGATAAATGGAGGAAACAAATGTCTTCAAGCAATTTAGGAACTGCTTTCTGCATTTGCTCCTCTGTACTAACAATACTGCTAACAACATTTTCAACCTTTTCTAAGTGGCTTAAGATATTCCAGACACATGCACAAACAGCTTTTGGATATTTTTTGTTCAACTTAAAGAAATTGCAGAAAGATGGCGCTAACATAGTTGCTTACACTGTCTTATATAAGAAAACCACCACAGCTTACAAATAGGAAATTAATGGAAATTCAAGGCCTTTATGGACCTAAATTCTCTGGTGATTTAGGGAATCACCGGAGTCTTCTAAACAGGCTTAAAATGGCTCTGTTGCTGTATAAATTCCTTGTATTCTGAGTACCTTCTCACACGTGGCCCACTGAAAGCTGCAAAATACACACTAGTTCATGGGAGACTAATTTCTGAATTTACAGAGTAAGATTTAAAACCTGTGTGTTGGAGTGACAACTGTGTAACTTCTAAGAGATCTTAAGTACCTGAAATTAATTATTAATCTTTTAGTAGCAACTAAAAATTTTTAGGTGAGCCTGTGACATCATTTGTGTTGGTAGCTTTGAAAAGGAAAATCAAGGAGAGAGGGAGATTATGGTTATGGGAACCCTTGGAATAAGGGCCTAAGGGGTGGGAAAGAAAAATTAAACAAGCAACTGAAGTACCATTGCTTTGGTTTCAGAATTGTGTAAGGGTTTAGTCTATACTCTGATGAAAAGGAAAAACGGAGCTACATAGAGATTAACAAAGCAGGGTGAGAATCAATGAAAAAAAAAATTAAATGGAATTACTCAGGATAACTTTATCAAACGGAAATCATTGATTTTCCTAAAAATGAAAAAAGCATTTTTTAACGCCTTTTCCAAGGAAACTGTTGATAAATATGTGATAGGGTCATTCAAGAAATAATGAAGTTAAAAAGATATGGAAATCGGCAACGCTGAAGTAACGTCATGCAGAAATTTTATTGCTCTGGACAGAATTACTAAAAGAATTTCAAGCACTGAGGTCTGATCTGCATGCAGAAACAGGGAATTAGTGCTATTGTAAGCAGCATGAATAAAGCGTTATGCAATTTTCTGGATAACACTGTTCAACTGGATGCAAGAAAGACAAGTTCTAAACAAATCCTCACCTGAAGACCTTTCAAGGTGATGAAGATGAGACAGTAGCTTCCTCAGTTCAGCAGAGTGGAGGTGGATGAGGTATTTAACACACACCCCCACCACCCTCCCCCTAAAAAAAAAGTGGAAAAAAAAAAAAAAAGTGACAGCATAGGAGCAAATTGATGTGGGCTGGTTGCAATTAAGAGTACAATTAAAAAATAACATAAATTAAATTCTGATGCAGCTTTCCAACAGGATATTCATGACAAACATCAAGATTATTTTTAAGACAACTTCAGCACTACTTGAGGTATGACATGTTATGAGGGGTTACTAAATGGTCCCCAAGGTGACCTCTCACTATCCTGTGCCAAGTATGTTGGCTGTATGAATTTATTTTCCTTTCTAAGGCCATTTCGATGTGCTTAGTCTTATCCTATAGATTGAAGTTCATGACTAGCAGTAGTATGTGGTACACAGTGGTACAAAATGGTGATTGAAGATAGGACTTAGGTCTCAGAGTGTGTCTTTTTTTCTTTTCTCCAACTGTCTCAACTAGTCTCTACACAAACTTTGCACCTCCTACTGAAATTCAAGGGTTTCAAGACCTAGTTACATGAAAATATATGCCTACTCTGAACTTGAGAGTATTTTGCAGTTTAGAAAAACCTGCCCAGCTAATGTTCATGCCATGATTTGTTTTGCCAGTAAACAAGAATTCATTCTGCAGTGCTCTCAATCTGGTGAAAGGCATGAACACTAAGTACATTACAAGTTTTTAAAAAATGTAATTAGTCATGGTGTACTACTTACTGTAATCAAAGCTCTTCTGCCAGTGTGGAAATCCCCAGGTTTTTCCCTGATAAGACTAAATGTTTCTAATTCTGTCTGGCAGTGCAATAATATTTTTGAGCCTGAGATCTAATTAAAATCTGTGTGCTCTTTGATATGAAACAGATCAAAGTTAAATTTGGTATTCTTAGCATCCAGCTTTTTCTTCTCTCTTCAGATGTATACTTCTACTGTCTGAAACTATTTTGCAGCAGACTGTTACCTTCCCTGTGTGAAGATTTTTGTTTCGCATCACTGGACACCTCTGACACTTTGGTAGGCTCAGTGGAAAAAAATAACATGTGTGTACTGGGATTTCTACATAAACAGAGTAAGGAAAAGCATGAAGCATATCCTCAGCTAAAGTAAGTCAGCAGTGAAACACCAGCATTCAAATGATTAATAGCTGCTGAGGCTACTGACTAATGCTTTTAACGCAGGAAAGCTCATGCACACTGATAAACAATATCTTACATTTAGTAGAGCTGAATGAAGGATAATGCAGGTGAAAGTCTGCTTATATAACCTAGGATACTCCACTGTTACTACTAGGAGCTAGAAGAACTATTGGAAGAAAAAATTTCAGAGCATCCAACTATGGGAAACACTCTATTTTGCCTGAAGACCTATTTCAGCCCCTAGTACAATTGAAAATATTGAAGCTTCTGTGAATAAAGATCTTTCTTTCCTTGCCACAACAACTGAGAATGATCTGTATTAGACTTTATTTAGGTATGATGAAAGATGTTTCCTGTCTGGTTTAAAGTACAGTAAAGCGTGCAAAAGATTCAGTGTCTTTTGCTGTCTGTCTCAATGAGGCATCTTGCCAAAGTACAAGTAGGGTGATCTCACCCAAAGAAAAAGGTAATGAATTAAAATAACTAATTAAAGATAATAATTAGCTAATTGAAATTGTACTCAGAGTGGTTGTCAGTGGATCGATGTTTAACGGTCTTCCTCAGAGGTCAGTACAGGGATAGACGCTGTTTAACATCCTTGTCAGTGACATGGACAGCGAGATTGGGAGCATCCTCATGAGGGTGTGTGGTGTAGTCAGCATGCTGGAGGGAAGGAATGACATGCAGAGGGACCTTGACAGTCTTGAGAGGTGGGCCAATGGCAACTTCTTGAAGTTCAACAAAACCAAGTGCAATGTCCTGCACCTGGACCAGGGCAATCCAAGCACAAATACAGACTGGAGAGAGAATGGACAGATAGAAGTTCTAAGGAGAAAATCTTGGGACTGCTGCTTGATGAGAATCTCAACATGAGCAGGCAATGTGCACTTACATTCCAGGGAACCAACTGAATCCTGAGCTGCTTCAAAACAAATGTGACCAGTATTCCACAATTTTTGAGTCCCCAGTTGGAATATTGTGCCCAACTCTGGAGTCCCCAACACAAGAAGGACATGAAACTGTTAGAGTGGGTCCAGAAGAGGGTGGCAAAGATGATCAGAGAAATGGAGTACCTCTCTTATGAAGGTCGGCTGGCAGAGGTGAGATTGCTTGGCCTGCAGATGAGAAGGCTCTGAGGAGCTCTCACAACAGTCTTCCAGTATTTGAAGGGACCCTACAGGATAGTTGGAAAGTGACTTTGCAAAAGCATTTAATAATGTGGTGAGGGGCAATAGCTTCAAACTGCATGAAGCCGTATTTAGATTAGACGTTGGGAAGGAATTCTTCACCATGAGGGTGATGAGGAACTGTAACAGGTTACCCGGGACCGCTGTGAAGGCTCTGAACCTGGAAGTGTTCAAAATAAAGTTGGAGACAGGGCTTTGAACAACCTGGTCAAGCAGCAGATGTCTCTGCCCATGGTATTGAACTAGATGATCTTTAAGGTGCCTTCCAACTCAAAGCATTCTGGGATTGATTCTAAGAATTAAGGGTCTCAGTATGTAAGTTGCATTGACTTTCAAGGTGTCCTAACTGCTCTTTTCCCTTGGTTAGACATAGAAGACAAAACTTTTGTGATTGAGGAGACTCGTGTTAATCCATGTGCAAAACTGAATCTAAATATTGATTTCTTCTTCATTTAAATATTGGTTTCTCCTTCTGTGCCAACTGAGTGACTGTTCTTCAAGATAGTGACAAGGCTGAATAGAACCCCATCAGTTTCTACTGTTGCTCAATGACAGAGTAATTTACTTGATTAAAGTTTATTTATGAAGAGAAAGAATGACCTTGACAGTCCTCCAATATATTTGATAGATAACTTAATCCTTCTGTAGGTTTAGCTGCTTGCAAGCATTTTACTGCTGCAGTTGTTAACTGTCAAAACTAAGTCAGCAGGCAAAGTCCTCAGTAGCAGCACTGGTCAGGAATCAGAAAGTCTGGAAGCCAGCAAAAAGATTAGCCCATGGAGATGTATTCTTAGTTTTACTTCCAGCTTCAGACCTGCAAGCTTTTTTGTCTCAGTGATGGTAAAGACTTAGTTTGGCAAATGACTTAGTTTGGTGCTATGGATTCAATTACAAATGATGTAAATTCAAAGAGGCTAAACCATTCTGAAGAGTTATTTAATTATAAGGTGGTAATTACCTGGTAGCAGAAACCATGCTCAGATGATATATTGCTGCCAAAGTAATTAACTGGGTGGAAGTGAGAAAGTGGGAACCAAAAGCAGATTACAGCTACCCAGCAGGAATATGATGCCAGGTCCACAGTGGCTCTTACAGAAAAGAGCAACAGCATTCAAAAACTTCAGTGTCTCCTTCCCACTCAGTGTGGTCTGTGCCAAAGTACTCAGAATGAAGTCAAAAGGCCCAGAGAGCTGCTCTTAGGACTCTTCTCTTGTTCAGGAACTGGAGGTGGGGTTTTTTTAGTTTGGTTGCGTTTTTTTGTTTGGTTGGGTTTTTTTTTACAACCTCTTTCAGTGACGCTGACCATCACTCTTCAGAGAAACAGGAAGGGCAGTGTGGCTTTTAGTGAAGCATTAATGAACTGGAGGTACAGAGGGGGAAGTAAGTAGAACTCATTTGCTGTTGAAAAACAGTTTTGCTTTTTTGACTATTTGAAGCCCAGAGGTGCTTTGTAATATGCCAAGCAAAATTTATTTTATCATGAAATTGTTGGATAGCTTCTAAATTACATCTTTTATCTAAAAGGCATGAGAATATAGACTAGCTTATTTGCCTCTTTGTGAATACTAAATCCATCCAGAAGCCCTCACGGCCCGAAACAAGTTGGATCTGTGTGCCTGTAGAGACTATTCAGGATTACTGGTGTGGCTGTCTTTGCATTGGTTTTAAAACCTCAGACAGATACTCGTAGCATGTTGAGACAGTGTCTATTGCATCACACAAGCCAATGACAAATCAGTGGAGTTCTGAGAAAAGTATACTGTTTATTGTTGTTTAGCTTTGGTGGTTGGGTTGTTTGCTTTTTATTTATTTGTTTGTTGGTTTGGGATTTTTTTGTTGTTGTTTGAATGAAAAAACAGAAAATATGAGACCAAAACCAGCCTTCCTTTTTTTAAAAAAAAAAAATCTGAGTCTAGAATGACTTCCTTCAAAGAAGTGCTACCATGCAGAAAAGCAGGATAAAGTGTGTATTGAGAAACTTCTGTGGTTTGTAACGGTAGATTTAGAGATACATGGACGTACTAGCATGACCAGCTGTAGAAAGTCTCTGCTTAGTTTCCCCATTCTCATGTGGAGTCCTTCACTGTGTATTATTCTTGCAGGAATGAAGTTGGGTACCATCCAATGATATTAGGATAGGATAAAAATAATTTCTTAAAATGAAGAGTCACTATTTTTCAAATGGTGACCATTCTTTAGACCCCCAATGTGATACAGCAATGTTTAGTGCCTGAGTTCATCTAATTTCAATAACTGAAAATACAAAACATTTAAAAAAAAAAAAAAAAAGACAACTGGGATGGCACTTTTGCTCCATAGCACCCAGATGTTCTTTCCTGCAGCAAAGAGGGACATTATCCTTATTTAAAATAGTTCCCAGGAACCTTCTGGAACAAAACAGATGACTGTTAAAAGATTTTTCTTGTAAAAATGTAGAGAGGGCCAAGCAGACTAGTGCCTAGATCATGGCTAAGCTCTGTCATGGTCCAGACATAACATACTTCCCTTCTTCTTGTACATCAGAGAGGATTGGTCTAAAATACATATTCTGTGTTTGAGTCTACAGCTGTTTTCTGTAGGATGAAGCTACTGCAGGCCATCTACCTTGTGGCCTTTTACACAACTACTCTGAAACTGGCCACTCATTTACACTATGGGAGCCTTGAGTTTCACTTCCTGTTGAAGGCAACCTGAGTTTTTCTGCATAGGTCCTATTCTTCTTCCAGTAGGGTATCAGAAAGAGCATGAACATGAAAACCTGTTTAGTGTAGTGATGGGAGGTTGATGGGGGAGAGGAAATATTCCCAACTCTTCCAAAACCTCTCTCTGCAATATATTTGATGGTATTTGAGCACAGAGTCTAATGAGACTCCTTACTTTCTATACCTCCTTTTCCACTGAACGCTGCTGTCCATTCCACAATGTACTTACAAAGTCCAAGATTTATGTGGAGTGTACAGGGTGATGATTGACACAAAAGTACTGCTTTCTTTAAAAAGTCAATGTTTTATCCAAGGACAGTACAATCTAACCTGCAGGTAAGCTGCTCAGTCAAGGACATCAAAGAAATATCATTTAATCAGATTTTTCTAGGTATCCAATTCTTAATTATTGACCCAGACATTAACTTCCTCAGGTTATAATTGATGTGTATTCATGTGCTTGTAAAGGGTTAACCCTCTCTGGAGGTGGTCCGAACCTGACCCCAGATGTAGTAGACCCCACTCCCACTTCCTGCCTAGGGCCCTGTAAAAACAGAAGAACTTCATGTCTGTTTCTCTCTTTGCCTGCCTGCCTGATAGTACCACCCTCATGCCTGCTGTCCTGTTTTACCATGTGGCCATCCCACAGCATGGGACAACCACTTCCTGAAATCTACTTCCATCCATTGCTATTAATAATCTGGTTGTATATATATATTATTTTTTTTTTTAAATCTTGTTTTCCCTTCCCTATACCCCTTTCTAACCCCCTCCCTTAAATACTTTTTATTCATTGTTAACATTTTTCTTTTAACTTCCAAAATCAAAGCAAGGCTATTCTTTTGCTGTTTTACCCCTTTCACTCTCTCTGCACCTAATTCCTTTCTTTCCAAAAAAGAGGAGAGAGGAAGACATCCTATTATTGTATTGGTTCTGTTTGCTATATTTTGAGTCTCTGGGAAATTTAAACTAGAATCAATACAATGCTCAAGTCTCATTTAAACCACTTTATTTCTTCATGTCTGCTACCAAGCTATACAAATATCTGGGACAGGGAACCAAAGTCACTTATACAGGCTTCAGAAGAACTTGATCAGATCTGTTTCCTTTCTTGAATTTTGTTTGTAGTGCTGTCATCTCATCCTCCCTTTGTCTCACAGTTTGAATCACTTTATCTGTAGCCTTAATATTAAATTCATAATGTGATAAACACTTGGGTCATCATCCCAACATAAATTCTGTTTAACATAATTTATTTTTTATTTATGTTTTACATAAATAATTTATCATATGTTTAAGGGGGGAGTGGTGGTGGTTGGTGGGGTTTTTTTGTTTGGGTTTTTTAAAATGAAAATGGCAATATAATAATTACTTTGCTTTCTAACTGGATGTTACTAACAATATTCAGTTGTGCAGACAGGTCCTCTGTGTGTTCTACAGTAAGATTTTATGATAATCACATCTATAAAGGCTACCTCTCAAAAATAATAAGTTAAATTGCTCTCAGTTTTTTTCCCCCATCAGTAATGGATTCTTTTTATGGGAATATACACTTGTAAATTAATTCAAAATGTGAAGAAAAAAATATTTGTCTCAGAGGATAAGCTTATATTATTCAGAATGCAACTTTAGGTAAGGGAGAAGTAAGTGTTTGCCTTCTGATTGTTTAGCATAATTAGCTTTAGGCAAGTGACCTTTCAGAATAGCATTCCTTGCAAATAATTTAGTATTCAGATTGCTTCTGGAAAATTTCATAGATTAGTATGTGAAACAAAATGCACAGATTAGCATAGGCGATCTTCTTCTGTAACTAATGAAGCCTGTAATTTAGCTTTGTACTTCTCGTACTGTATCTATACAACAATGTGTAAAGAAAGGGCAAGGGATCAGAACTAACTGCTAGCTCCTCTCTCTTGAAGATTACCTATTTTAAATTGTATTTAAAACAAATATGGTTCAATAATTGCCCATTCTCGAGAGAGGTTCTCCTCCCCCTCTGCCCTGGTGAGGCCACATCTGGAGTGCTGTGTCCAGTTCTGGGCCCCCCAGTTCAAGAGGGACATAGCATTGCTTGAGAGAGTCTGGTGCAGAGCCACAAAGATGACTAAGGGAATGGAACATCTCTTGTATGAGGAATGACTGAGGGAGCTCGGGCTCTTTAGCTTGGAGAAGAGCAGACTGAGAGGTGACCTCATCAATGTTTATAAATATGTAAAGGGTGAGTGTCAAGAGGATGGAGCCAGGTTCTTCTCAGTGATGCCTGACGACAGGACAAGGGGTGATGGGTGGAAGATGAGGCCCAGAAAGTTTCATGTAAATGTGAAGAGGAATTTGTTTCCCTGTGAGGGTGACAGAGCACTGGAACAGGCTGTCCACAGGAGTTGTGGAGTCTCCCTCTCTGGAAATATTCAAAACCCACCTGGATGTGATCTGGTATAGGTGATCCTGCTCTGGCAGGAGGAGTTAGACTGGATGACCTTTTGAGGTCCCTTCCAGCCCCTGATATTCTGTGATTCTGTGATTCTCTTCAAGCTCAGATGGTCTACAGCTGCTGGCATTCTAAATCCTGCATCAGATCTCATGACACTTGTTAGCATTTGCTGTTTTTCAGCCAAAGTTTGAACTTCTAACATCTTTCATGTTTTTAAATAGCCTTCCCTGGGAACTGAGAAAAATCAGTTAATTCTTGGACACTACTTGTCAACAGTTCGTCCATCCTCTCCTCTCTATTAATAGTTCACAAATATAGGGCTTCTAGTTGTTATCCAGTATAAATCCAGAAAATCACCTGAAGCAGACTATTTCTCAGATGTCTAAGGAATGTGATATTTAAACTAACTTTTTAGTGTCAAGTTGACTAAAGAGATGATTGTATAAAGGTTTTGCCACCTCTGTTCATGAAGAGAAGTAGATGAATAGCTGTACAAGCATGCTAACGAATGACATCAGGGCAAAAGAGTCTCATGAATCTAATTGTTCCAACCTACTAGAAACAAGAATTGGATATGGCAGCATATCTTTTCTGTAGCAGATCTATTATCAGCTCTCTCACCAACCAGCCTGCAAAACAGAGTAAAAGTCCAGCACAGAACCAAAAAAATAATTAAGGAAGTTGAACATCTTCCTTACGAGAGCCTGAGGGACCTGAGGCTTTTTAGCTTGGAGAGGAGACCACTAAGGCATGATCTCATTCACGTTTATAAATACATAAGGGGTGAGTGGTAGGAAAATGAATGCAGCCTCTTCTCGGTGATGCCTAGTGACAGGACAGGGGGCAATGGGTAGAAGTTGAAGCATAGGAGATTCCATATGAACATGAGGAAGAATTTTTTCACTGTGAGTGTGACAGAGCACTAAAACCAACTGCCCAGAGAGGTGGTGGAGTCCCCCTCTCTGGAGATAATCAAGAACTGTCTGGATGCGTTCCAGTGTGATCTGCTCTGGGTGATCCTGCTCTGGTGGTGGTGGTGGGGGGGG
>VWZE01021926.1:299-15615 GCA_013396675.1 Eubucco bourcierii | reverse complement strand
CAGCCCTCTGATGATCCTCGTGGCCGTCCACTGGACCTGTTCCAACACTTCCATGTCCTTCCTGTGCTGAGGGCTCCAGAACTGCACACAGTACTCCAGATGGGGTCTGACAAGAGCAGAGTAAAGTGGCAGAATCCCCTCCCTTGCCCTGCTGGCCACACTGCTCTTGATGCAGCCCAGGACCCGGTTGCTGTTTGGGTTGCATGCGCACACTGCAAGAGAGACAATAGATTGCATCATCAATGCAAATCATGTTGCCTTTCAATTCATCTGTGAAATGTAGGTAACTCCAATGAGTTTAACTGAGGAGACTACAGTTTTTTTTAATATTTTCCTCGCACATGAAATCCATAAGTAAATCATAATGTACTGCTTGGGTCTTTTTCATTGCAATTTAAGTAGAAGCAATGGCATATTACAGCTAGATACCATATGACAGGTTGATTATAGATACATATTACAGATAATTATATTATATTGCCCTGAATGTAGAAAATCTGGAAAATTGTTTGAAATATCATATTCATTTATAGACAGTACCTGCAACGTCTGAGTGGCTCTCATTTGGCTCAGCACAAATCACATCCTGACAGGGATTATTGCAGCCTCTCATGGTATCCTATGTCGCTTTATATTTTGGAGCTGATCCTGTGATTTTACATTCATCCCTAAAAAAATAAAATTGTGGAATTGAAACTTTCAAGGAAATGCTTTACTCTATAGTTGAAGCCTTAAATTTAGTAACCTATTTGTGACTAGCTGAGGCATTAAGGTGAGAAAAGATCTGTGTAACCTTTGAGTCTTCTAAAGAGAATAATTCTGTCTTGGCCTCTAGGCTAAACGCTGCTCCTGTAACAATGCTACAGGCAGAAACCACAGATGAGTACCATCCCTGCAGTTGTGGGGATGTTACTTGAGAGGAAAGTACAGAGTCAGAAAACCCACTCTCCCTCAGCCGAATGGATGGCAAGACACATGAGAGCCCTCACAAGGCTCAGGACTTCTGCTGTGTCAGAATTTCTTCTCAAGGTCCCTCTGCTAGCTCCTTTTCAAATCTCATCAGATCAAGATTCCCCACACTGAGGCAGGTGGTGAGTATTTTATTCTTAAAAATAGTGACAGCAGATGAAATTCACCATCTGCATTCTGTAGCACTAGTACACTGGAGGCCCAGAATGGGAGAAAACAGATGGCTCAGAAAATCTATAAGGAAAAAAAAGAAGATGAAAGAACAGTAATAGGAGGATAAATGGAGAATCAAAGTGTCAGCTAGATGTCAAGATACTAGATTTCAGGAACAGAAATGGATTCAAGGAGTGGTATGATAAAATATCTCTTTGAGATAGGCTTCTTACATTCTTTATATTTTACTTAAAGGAAAACATTTTGCTTAAAGGGCTAACTAATGAAAAACATAGTTGTTTTTTTTTTTTTAAAGAATATTATTTTCTAAGGTCTTACACTGAAAAACAAAACAAAACCTCACAGATCAAGTACCATTAACACATCAATATAGAAGTATTGTGTTCAGCTCTGGGGCCACCGACGTGAAGGAGGACCATGCAGATGATTAGAGGCTGTAGCACCTCTCCTATGAGGACAGGTTGAGAGAGTTGGAGTTGTTCAACCAGAAGAGAAGGCATTGGGGACATCTTACAACAGTCTGTTAGTAGCTAAAGCGAACCTACAAGAAAGGTGGTGAGGGCATGTAGTGGTAGTACAAGGAGTAAAGGGTTTAAACTTGGGGTTAGTTGCAAGGAAGCTCTTCACTGTGAGGGTTGTGAGACACTGGAACAGGCTGCCCAGTGAGGTTGCAGTTGCCCCCTCCTTGAATGTGCTCAAGGCCAAGTTGGATGGTACTTTGGGCAGCCTGCTCTAGTAGAAGGTGTCCCTGCTTGTTGAAGTGGATATAGAATTAGGTGATTTTTAAGATCCCTTGAGACCTTAGAAAATCCAGTTCATTCTATGATTCTATTCACATAACTTACAGCATGAAATATTAAAGTTCATATTTCACATAGTTTTACATAGTTAATTTAAGGTACAGACTATTTTTTTATCAAAATCATGTTAGAATTGTCAAGATAGTATACTGAGGATCATCATGTAAAATTCTTGTTGTTATTTTGGTACACCCAGAGGAAAAACTGCTCTGCAAAATCAAATCAGAGAGTTTCATTTGGTTAAATGTCAGGAAGGACTGCATTTTTTATTAAATAAACACAATATAGTCAATTCCTGATTTAGCAAAACATTGGGCAGCTGTTTAAACTTTAAATAGGTGAGTAATCATGTTTTAAATGAAGAGTGATATTGATGTGGGGTTTTTTTTCTCCTGTGCAGAACATGTAAAGAAATAACATGGATGGAAAAAAGAACCGACCTAGCAACGCTTTTGTAGTGCAGAGCCTTCTCCAAAGCAGAAATAGCAAATTCTGAAGTTGAATGGTGAGGATAATCATTCCAAGTTTACATACTTTTGACAACAAATGACAACAAATATAGTTACAAACTGTGACAGAGAAGGAATGTTAGTAGGAAGTGATAAACTTAATATTTTCCAAGGAAAAGAGAAATGTTACTAATGTAAGTCTGTGGAACAGAGAGAAATTAAGAGGCAGTACAGTGGGGAAAAAATGAAATGGAGATTATATTGCACCATAAAATCAGTCAGGGCTATTAAGGCTTCAGAAAGAGACACAAGCATAGTTTTAGACCAAACTTTTACAATAAATTTAACCTAGTCTATTTGTTTTGTTTTAAAGACATTCCAGATTAATTTGAACCCTTCCAAGGAAAACTTCCTGTTGTTCACAATTACACAAAGCAAACTGAAAAGTTAAGTGTTGTTCAGTGCTGATACATATTAATCAACTAGTTAACACTCAATATATAAATTCAGCACTGCTTCTTCCCTTGGACCTTGTGGTCTGTTTTTCTGGATTTATTGCACCATAGAAGTTATTGCTGTCCCATATGGAACATTGGCTCATAGTGTTCCCAACAACATTCTGTTGAATAATGTGGTCCACAAAATCTTACATGTATTTTGAGTCAAAAATATCCTGTAGGAGGGAAATCTGTCCTGAAAAAAAAAAAATATATTTTTTTTTCAAACAAAAAGCAACAAAACAAAAATCCTCTGGGAAGAAAGCATAATTTAGTTCTGCATGCACCATACATATCCATAGGTAGGAAGATTTTTAATAGGGAAAATCCAGGGCTGAAGGACTTTTCAAATGAAACATGAGGCTTGTCCACATAGAGAAAGTAGGCAGATTCCAGGTATTCCACTTGAGCTACAATCCAACATTCTTATTGTAAAAAGGTTGTATTCAGAGGATATTGAGCCACAGCTGTTACTATGTCCCAAATTTCAAACATCTCATTAACGCAATTTAACCCCAGAATAATTTTTAAATAAGAATGCATGTTTATTATCTAACTGAAATCAACCCATCCAGTCTTGCCTCAGATTCTCTGAGTTGCTATTAAACTTTATTTTGTTGACTGCTAGCAAGTTAATTAACAAAGTAGAACATCCCAATTTCTGGTTTTGTAAAGTAGAACATCAGAATTTCTATAACATTTTGTATTACTTTGCAAATAACCTAATGTTTATTTTTTGAAAGCAAAATAAAAGAGAACCTTCTAAAATAATTCTGAAGTATCGAAATTTTTTTCCCCTACTGATTTGGAGGAGACTACGTATTTCTTTAAAATAGTTTTACAAGAAATTTTGTTTTTATTATGAAGGACTGAGACATTTGTTTTTATTTGCCATTATATTATTGTCTTCTAAAAAATAAATCTTAATTTGAACCTGCAATTCAAAGAGGCAGACAGAAATACATTTTAAATATCTTCTCTTTTTTTTCATTCACACATTAAATCAGAGTGCACATGAACCAAAATAGAGGGATTAATCTCAAATATTCTGATTTTATGACTCATCAGAGGTTTGTTCAATCCAAATCACAACGCTGACTACTGTTTTATGTGTTTGTTACTCAACGCACTTCAGATTCATTACTTCATTGGACTGAACAGAAGAGCAAACATAATCTATAGGAGGTATTATTAAAGGAGAAATGAGTTTCTATAGTTGTGTTACACATAATATCCCTTTAGAACAATGCTTAAAGCACCGGTTCTGAAGTATTCACAAAGGCTGATTTTGGGCACACCAAACTGCACTCAACTTGGACCTAAGGATGTGATCATTTCTGTAATTGGTGTGATTCACTCCAAGGCTCATCCTTGACCTGCTGCCTAGCGAGAAAACTTGTGGAGTTCATCATTCTGGGATTAAAGCAAGCCATTTCTAAATGTTTTACATCAGTTCTCAGACAATGCTGAAACTTGTGAAAAGGAAAAAAAAAAATCCACATAACATCCATCCCCTTTTCTAAAAAGAAAAACAACCTATTGCTCCTTTGGATAATTAGATCACTCAAAATATCTGAAGGTATAGTCACAAAGATAATTATTTTTCCATGCCATGTTTTGTATTCCAGCTATTGCTAGTAAGCACAGGCTGGCTGAGCAGCAAGAATCTTAACATAAACTTGGAATTTTTCTACACGTTATTAGATAAGAAAATAGAAGGATTCTAGTTGATGGTCAACTACCAAACTGTTATCCAAAATGGAGGTAAAATATGCTGAACCATATAAGACTTTGTCTTTCCTTTCAAGAGATCAGTTTGTGGTTATATCCTACAGTATCATGAACATCCAAATTCATCTAGAAAACTGATGGCATGAGAGGTAATGATCCAGATCATTACTGTCACTCTTGTCTCCTTTCAAAGCAGTTCTCATGCCTTGTTTGAAAGGAGTTCCTCATGTGAACTGCAAAGGAAATGTTGAAGACATCTTTCCTGTTACCTGTGGTGCAGTGTCTGAATTTTTTCTTATAATTTTATTAATGTTATTAATAATTTTATTATTATTTGTTGTTATTGTTGTTAATGATGAGGAAGAAGATAAGCCTGGCAGATTTGACCCAGGGACCAGAAGCTTATGTGTCACATGTTTTCACAGACTACAACACCAGAAGACCTTCGTCTGTTCTTTGGATTTTTATCTTCAGTAATGATTCCACTTCAACTGCTACTCACTTTACTTTTTCTCTGTCTCCACCTCACTGAGCTTGAGTGTATGTTTTTATCGGACATGATTTAATATCTTCAGTCTTCTCAACGGCCAATAAGCAAGGGAAGTTATTAAGAACTGGGTATTCAACTGCGACATTTAAAGTTACATGGTTTTGCATAGGTCACATAGACAAATATTATTCCTGGCCATACCTCAGTCACTTAAAATTCTGGTTTATGGTGAAATTTTGCTGCTTTTGCATTTTGGCTTTCTCTTTCTTCTTTATTTCCTATTCGCTACTGTTACTGACAGTAAGTATAGCAAGTGATATTTTTTCTGCTGATGTTTAGTTGTGTTTTTGTCCCCTGCTGAACAACCTATGTTTCACTCTTGTAATTTTACCTGGAATAGAGTTCATTTGTTCAGAGTCTTTAATTTCTACTAAATGATTGACTACTGTAACCATTGCTGTGTAAAAAGCAACTTGACTAGCCTTTGAGAGATTTATAGAAAAGAGTGCACAGAACCACTCACTGCAGCAGTGAAAATAACTGTACACATGTACCTAGCAGATCAATGCCTTCTATCCCACAATAAATTATTGGGTTTGTTCTGAAAGTATGTAAAAGGCCTTACAACAAAGAGGAGACTCCTTTCCCAGTCCATATCTTTCTTGTGGCATAACTGCAGAAGCAAACCACGATTTTAGTTTAAAAGGCATGCATTTCCTACAAATGTGGAGTTTTGCCTCCAAGTAAAAATATTGATATTGTTTATAACGGTGTGCCATTATAAAAATAATTTTCCACTTAAATTGTGACTATAATGCATGAAGATCTGGCAATTATTTCAAATATGATGGGAAAACTATTTGTACCTATTACCAGATGGCTGATTACTTCACAGTATCACACAGTATCACAATATCACCAAGGCTGGAAGAGACCTCAAAGATCATCAAGTCCAACCAGATACCACAGACCTCAAGACTAGACCATGGCACCAAGTGCCACATCCAAACCCACCTTGAACACCTCCAGGGATGTCATCTGTAATAAGCTGTGCTAGGAAAAGAAAGTTGGCTGTGTCAGTTTTCCAGGTGAAGTAATTTAGCCATTAATATCCTCTTTGCAGCAGACAGTGTATTACTGGATCACAGAATTAACCAGGTTGGAAAAGACCTTTGAGTCCAACCTACCATCTAACACCTTCTAATTAACTAAACTATGGCACTAAAGGCCTCATCCAGCCTCCTTTTAAACACCTCCAAGGACGGTGACTCCACCACATCCCTGGGCAGCCTATTCCAATGCCAATCACTCTTTCTGTGAAGAACTTCGTAACATCCAGCCTAAACCTCCACTGGTGTAGCTTGAGATTGCATCCTCTTGTTCTGCAACTGGGTGCCTGGCAGAAGAGACCAACCCCCCATTAGGCAACAACCTCCTTTCAGGTAGTTGGAGACAGCAATGAGGTCTCCCCTGAGCCTCCTCTTCTCCAGGCTGAACAACCCCATCTCCTTCAGCCTCTCCTTGTAGGGCTTGTGCTCCAACCCCCTCACCAGCCCTGTTGCTCTTCTCATCCGAAAACATTACTTAGGTGTAAGAAACATCATAATTTGGAAGCAGACTGTTCAAGTTTGGAACTTTCATGGCCAGAGAGCGTGGTGAATGTCAAATCTGTGTGCATGTGAAAACAGTTTTCAAGGAATGCATACTCATTTAAAAATAACATGGGATTGCCCCTCTCTCTTTCTAGCTGTGTACATTGCTTGATGCAAAAATTCACCCTGTTTTCCAAATGCTGAGCCATCAAGTGCTGAATCTTGGTGTTGGAAGAACACGTCATACAACACTTGCTTACTCTGATATTTGTCTTTTAATGTAATTTGCAGAGAAAACATAGGAACAAACAAGCAAAATGCAAAGTGCTTAGAGGTCAAACCAAGTAAGAATGTGAATGAAACAAAACTGTGAATAAAATAAACTGGAAGCAGGCACAATTGATGTTTTTCCCAAGATCATGAGGTCATCGTGGTCATACACGCTCAAGTCATCATATGCGCTCTCCAGCATCCACATGACCCCTAAGTATGACAGAGTAACAGCCTCTAATTTCCAGGTTATCTCTTCTTGAGTGTCATGGACACTGTCTTCTTGTCAGTGACATGGACAGAGGAATGGAGTGCACCCTCAGCAAGTTTGCAGATGACACCAAGCTGTGTGGCACAGTCGACTTGCTAGAGGGCAGGGATGCCATCCAGAGGGACCTGGACAGGCTGGAGAGGTGGGCCCAGACCAACCTCATGAAATTCAACAAGGCCAAGTGTAAGGTCCTGCACCTGGGTAGGCACAATCCCAAGCACAACTCCAGGCTGGGTGGTGAATGGCTGGAGAGCAGCCCTGAGGAAAAGGCCCTGGGGGTCTGGGTTGATGAAAAGCTCAACATGAGCCTGCAGTGTGCACATGCAGCCCAGACAGCAACCGAGTTCTGGGCTGCATCAAGAGCAGCGTGGCCAGCAGGGCAAGGGAGGGGATTCTGCCCCTTTACTCTGCTCTCGTCAGACCCCACCTGGAGTACTGTGTGCAGTTCTGGAACCCTCAGCACAGGAAGGACATGGAAGTGTTGGAGCGGGTCCAGAGGAGGGCCACAAAGATGATCAGAGGGCTGGAGCAGCTCTCCTATGAGGACAGGCTGAGAGAGTTGGGGCTCTTCAGCCTGGAGAAGAGAAGGCTTCGAGGGGACCTGATAGTAGCCTTCCAGTATCTGAAGGGGGCCTACAGGAAGGCTGGGGAAGGATTATTTACAAGGTCCTGCAATGACAGGACAAGGGGCAATGGGCTTAAACTGGCAGAGGGGAGATTTAGACTGGATGTTAGGAGGAAGTTCTTTCCAGTGAGGGTGGTGAGGCACTGGAACAGGTTGCCCAGGGAGGTTGTGGATGCTCCCTCCCTGGATGTGTTCAAGGCCGGATTGGATGAGGCCTTGAGTGAGCTGTACTAGTGGGAGGTGTCCCTGCCTATGGCAGGGGGTTGGAACTAGATGATCCTTGAGGTCGCTTCCAACCTTACCATTCTGTGATTCTATGATTCTATGAGTGCTGTAATTTCTCAGAGGTGAATGGTTGGCATTGTGTAGTAGTCACTCTATTGGGTGCAGGAAAGGCTGTTGATACACAGCATAGCAACGGTTTTCTTTCCTACAAGACCTAAATTCCTGTTCTGGGAGTGCCTCATCGGAATAGATCTTGTTTGTAACTCAACACAATACTTCTTGACCAGTCTAAATAGACAGAAGTAGTCTCCAAAGAAACAAATAAGGTCTTAAACATTGCCTTAAATAACGATATTGACTGACTAGATACTGAGATAGATCCCTTTATTAGAAATTGAATTGGAAAGAGAACATAATACTGATAATGGCTGTTGTTTTATATCTAAATTTCCTGTACCAATTTATAAAAACAAAAGTTTGCAGTGTCAGGGCTTTCAATCTTATAAAAACAGTCCCTTTTCTATTTTGCTTAAAGCTGTGCCAGGGGAAGTTTAGGTTGGAGGTGAGGAGAAAGTTCTTCACTGAGAGAATCATTGGCTACTGGAATGGGCTGCCCAGGGAGGTGGTGGAGTCGCCGTCCCTGGAGGTGTTCAAGGTGGGTTTGGACGTGGCACCTGGTGCCATGGTCTAGTCTTGAGGTCTGTGGTGATGGGTTGGACTTGATGATCTTTGAGGTCTCTTCCAACCCTGGTGATACTGTGATACTGTGTGATATTTAGCATAGAACATGCAACGCTGGTGAAAAGTGGGTAATGTTATTGGTATTTGCAAATAAATAGGGCAAAAAGTGCCTAAAGTCATACAAGAAGTATATGTCAAATTAAGGACTTAAATCATAGTTTGTTTGGGTTTTGTTTTTGGTTTGTTTGTTTTTTCATTTGGCTCTTACTCTAGTCTAAAATGCTATAATCTGAAAAGTATATTATATATAGAGGGAATATGTAAAGATCGATTTTCTTCGGATTTTTCTGGTGAAAGACCTCGGTTATGGCAGGCATTTTGGAACTCAAGGACCTCTGTGAGAAGGAGAAAGAATTTTTCTGTAAAGGAATGAATTAACTGGAGCAATTAATGAGGCAGGAATTATAAAATATGTAGTTATTTTTATTTCCAAAAAACCCACCCACACACTATATACAAAGCAGTAAAATTTGGGTTCCGATTTGGTCGGGAAAATCTTCACAAGGATACTTTTGGCCGATTTTGTATTTTAGGAGAGTCAGAAAACTGGAAAAGGTTTAACCACAAAACAGCTTTGCCCCACTTCCAAATAAGGCAGCCCAGAGCCCTAGGGAACATCTGCGCTATTCATGGCGGTGGAGTAGGAATTTCGAGATTGTCTCTTGGCTTCTTTGTGGCAGTGTCTGGAATCTGTAAATTATAATCCAGCAGTGGATCAGCATGGCACAGAGACAATGAGAATTAACCCTCCAAAGTCCAGAATGACTGCAGACACATCTATGAGGCAAAGATCATGGGGGAGCACAGGGAAAAGCTGAGCTGCTCAGCAGTGTTCCCATGAATGGCAGCAGTTTATGCAGAAGCAGGTCCCTGCAGCAGGAAGTCAGGATGCAGCAGTCTGAAATTGAAGACTGTGCACTTTCTTGTCACCATTCTTCCATATGCTCCTCAAGATCCCCCTCAAGATCTGACTAGACAGTGTGTCCAGTTGCCATATATATATGCTGGGGTGAATGTTCTTCTCTGTTCAAGCCTGCGGGGATGAGGGAAGGAACATTGCACCTGCTTCTTTCCACATTCCAAACCCCTGGAGCCGGATGTTGGGGGGAGGAAAACAGTTTCATGCCCCATTGAAACCTCTGGTGGGGCAGGGACTTGGGGGTGCCCTGCCACAAGGAACCACAGAGCTTTCTGTAACTTACTGATGATTTCACAATATTTGTCACTTGCAGGACCCACTCTAAACTTTATTTAATTTTCTGAGAGTTTTTTAGTACTATAATCATAGAATGATCTAGCTTGGAAGGGACCTTGAAGATTATCTATTTCCAACCCTCTGCCATAGTCAGGGATACCTCCCACTAGAACAGGTCACTCAAGGCCTCATCTAACCTGGTCCTGAATACCTCCAGGGAGAGAGCAGCCACAACCTTCCTGGGCAACCTGTTCCAGTGTTTCACTGTCCTCACTGTAAAAAAATTCTTCCTAACACCTAGTTTACATCTCAATTCTTCCATTTTAAACCCATTGCTCCTCATTCTGTCATTATAGGACTTTGGAAATAGTCCCTCTCCAGCCTTTCTGTAGGCTCCCTTCAGATACTGGAAGGCTACTACAAAGTCACCTCGAAACCTTCTCTTCTCCAGGCTGAAGAGCTCAAATCTCAGAGCCCATCCTCATAGCAGAGCTGCACCAACCCTCTGATCATCTTTGTGGCCCTTCCCTGAACTCACTCCAGCTGTTCAATGTCCTTCCTGTGCTGGGGGCTCCAGAACTGCACACAGTACTCCAGATGGGGTCTGACAAGAACAGAATAAAGGGGCAGAATCACTTCCTTTTCCCTGCTGGCCATGCTGCTCTTGATGCAGCCCGGCACCTGATTAGCTCTCTGGGCTGCATGGGCACACTGCAGGCTCATGTTGAGTTTTTCATCAACCAAGACCCCCAGATCTTCAATTTTGTTCCAGAAGTCATTTGTTTTTGTTCTGTCCCTTCGATATGCTTTCTTCGTGTGGTTTTGACTGACTCTATGAGGCTAACGATTGTAGGGTGAAAAAAACCTTCAAAACAAATTAAGCATGCAATGTATAACTACAGAACTTTAGGTCTTTGAATGAAAAAACAGTCACATGAAATAAAACTTTAATTTTCTACATGAAGACAGTAGTGGGAGGTAGAGGAAATAGTCTGTGTCCTAGTTGCTTTATACTTGTGACAGAAATATTAACTTTCTGAAGTTTGCAGTGTGAATGTCAGTTTATTTTGGTTTTGAAGTATCTTATATCTTTGTATATGCTCACTCATTATAATGTCAATCAAAATATTTTTTTTTTAAAGAATGTACAAATACTGGCTCTTGAGAAGACAGAACACTGATGCTTACTTGTAAAAACTGACATGCAGCAAAAATCTTTTTGCACTGCAGCAAAAACAGCTATTAAAGTAACATTCTTGAACACCTGGGGTATACATTTTCCCAGCCCTGATCACTCATGTACTTTGGTTTTAGAATGCTTGCATGAGCAAGTGTTCAAAGGGCTTTAATGTATATCGGTATTTTGCCGATATATTCTCAAAGTGTTGTAGAGATTTGTGGCTTTCCTTTGAACCTCCTCAGCTGAGTAAGGATCTTCCTTCTTCAAGCAGGAAGTTTAGAAACCAGTGAACTAGCTAGAGCAACAGCGCTTTAAGGGGCTACAGAGATCAGATCTTTGCTGCTTTAACCCCTTCATGAGTTGATGTGGATAGAAATCATCTCCAATATCCTGAGGGATATTGCATGAGCAGAACCTACAACTTCTCAGTCAGTTATAGCACTCTCACAGTACCTTTTGCTTTACTTATCTTACACCATTCTAGTCAAAACAGAAATTATACTGACACAGGCAGAAACCTTCAGACATTTTATAAACTCTCATGAGTGCAACCTTATCTTCTCAACAATTATAGGTACCATGGCTCCTGGAGTGAACTTTTACTACCTGAAGTTGCTATGTCTGTTGCGTACTGGTAGTACATCTAGCAGCTTTTCCTGTCCCTTTACAACTAGCTAGGGAATCAAGCAAACAGCCTGTTCTATTCATGGTATCATAGTAACATTTATTTGGTTTGAACAACATCCTAATTTGTAACCTGGTTGCTAATTTTTTTCCATTTATTTGTATTATGTGGATATTTTCAGAGGAAAAGCCAGACAGTGCTGCTAATGAAGCTTGATTATTCTCCCTCTTGGTTTTGTGTCCATTGTTAGTATCCAGGAGCAAATGTGAAGAACTTGAAACTCCATCACTTTGGTAGTTAAAGTTAAAGTTATTCTGACATCTGGGAATAAAATTTATCAAGTCAGATATGTTTAGGAGGAGGAAAACAAACTGATGATTTTAAAGATAATTAATTTTCTTTGCCTTCAACATGCAAATTTAAATGGAAACAAACCCTTTTTCCTTTCATGAAAAAGCTCCAACATTTCACAAATATCTATAGATTAGATTTTAATTCTTTTCATGGTTCTTTTTCCTTTGGAACAAAAAAATATATTATTTTTAATCACTAGGTGTGTTGTACTCTACAGTCTAAATTGATTGCTAATTCTATGTCTGCAAAGATATTGTTCTATGAAAATTTGTCATCACCATATCCTTCTATTTCCTCAGTTGCCTGGTCGAATAAAGAACCACACACAGATTCTGAACAATGAAAACAATGCTGCTCATACTCAGGTTGAAACAAGTCAGACATGTAATGCTTTTGAGAAAGATTTCCTTAGAAGGGTTTGCATTGTTCCTCCGTTTAGCCATCCACCCAAATCCAGGCTTTCATGGCTGCATTTTCAGCAGTTGACAAATAAATTTCAACTTCTCCAGTGCAGGTTTCTATTACACAATTTGAAGTTACTGCCTTTCAGAAGTACAATTGTCTTCCTAGAAGACTGCTTTCATGATGAATATCTGTAGTCAGTATTGGAAAAGATTGTCCATCTCATGAAATCTCTTCGAGATAAGGGGATGGAATAAAAGAAAATCCAATGCAGGAGCTTCTTCAGTAGAACTGAAGAATTCCCAGAGTCATTTTTAATGACTCAGCCTTTTCTGCCTTGTTTAAAGTTGGCAAAAAAACTTTCATTTTTTCACTCAGATTTTTTTAGCAATACATCTGTAATATTTTTTTACAAAGTAATACTTTGTTTTATTTGGAAATATTATTTTGCTTCCAGTTTGTCCTGTTCAGGTGATGACTTTTTCTTCAGTAATCCGAATACTTAGCCAGGCTTTTAAGAGGAATAGCAATGAAACAACACTATATTCATCCTGTAGTGAAGAATAAACCAAATGTTTGTAAGGCTTAAATTCATAGCATACTTCTGAGAAATAAAAGCGATACTAGAGAAATAAAACTGATGATTTGAATAAACCACAAGTTTTTTCCTTTAGTATCCATATAGGGGGTGTTGTTTATTCCATATGATGAACTTTTCTTTGTTTTTCTCATACTGCAATGGAAACTTATTGGTCTTATTTCTAAGATTATTATAAGAGATGGAAATATCATGTATAGACCATCATCAGGGAAATTCTACATGCATTGCAAATATTTTGATAACTATTTGAAACAATGACAAAATTTAGTCTTTGGGTCAATAAAATTGCTCCATATACTTGTTAAATGTGAGTGACAAAGAAATCAAATTTCTGGATGAAGAGATTTAAAAAATAAACAATGGTAAGCAAAAAAGGATCTAAGAAGACTTGAAATTGATGTATCTTCTAATTTTGAATGCATAGTAGATATTTATTCTATATATAATGTAACTGACACACAGAGGAGTTTAAATTCCTTATTCTAATAGTGAATGCATTAGCATTTTTAGAGATGCACTATAATTTTCCTATAAGGAAATATATCATTAGATTATGTCCTTTTAAATTAAGTTTCTCTTGATCATTTCATCTTCTTAATTTAGGCAAAATTTAATAAGAACCAGACTTTTCATAGAATAAATCAAAGGGATTTTCCATGTATTATCTAAACCTCTGGCTTGATGCATGTCACCTTTATTTAATTCTGAAATTAGCTAGTCCACAGAAGTCTTATTGGTTTCCAAGGCTGAAATTTCTTAATTTATAGTCTGAGACCCCTTCATTACACAACTCTTCACTTCAGCTTTTCCACTACTCCCATGTCTATCCTAGGAATTGAATTGGAATTTCTGGAGAAATAAATCTTTGAGACGGATCCTGAACTGATACCTAAAGCAGGAAAGGCTGGATGAGTGGCTGTTACCTAGATGACATTTTAAAGTGACTTAATCACTCATTGAAATGACCTTGACAAAGGTGATGTAAACTAATGGTAGATAAAGAAACAGAAGGTTCATTACCTCAAAGGCTTGCTCTCAAAAGACTCATGGAAGAGAGTTATATTACAAACAAAAAAATAAACACAATTAAACAAAAAAACAAACCAACCAAAACCCCCAGACTCTACCTTTGACCTTGTTGAGTAAAAGTAAGGCAATTAAATACAAGATAAAAATAAGGATTTTTTTTTTCACTTAAGGGCAAGTTCATTGTTTACTTTACAAATGCAAATTCTGAGCTGGAAGACAGCAGTTTTGTTATTGTAGTTCTGTTTCTCTCAGTATATCTTCATCTCTTAGGGTCTCTTATAACTAATAAAAAGGAAAAAAATACATGAGGGTGTTTTGGTGAAAATTATTTCTAAAGCACAAGTTTTAGCATTTAGAGCGCTCAGAAAACTAATCTACAGGTTAAATAATTAATTAATTTAACCTGAGAATGCTACTTATGTGTCCAGGATGTACATATTTCAAGAAACTTTATAGCTTTAGATAGACAGAAGAAGCCTCGCATAGTCTAGTGTGCTCTTATCACCATAGATTAGATATTCAAGATGGAAACCCTTAGTTGATTCTTTCTGTGCAGAAATACTTGTTCTTCCATATACCCTGTAATCAATAACTCCATGGAAAAGTTTCACTCAGTATTTCCTGTAAAACATTATGTGACCATGATGGAGAATTATAGTTTTATTTTGTATACCATTAGTTGACATGCATTTATTTTATATATATATGTGTGTGTGTGTGTGTGTGTGTGTCTATATATATATATTAAAAAAAAATTTATTACATATATGTGTGTGGGGTCTCATAGGACTGCCAACTGCAGCAGTGCTCTGTGCTGGGAACCATTCAAGATAAGGAGTTAGTTATGTAAACATAGATGTGGCATGGTAAAACTGGGTGCCTGATGGTGACCTTGTTTAAGAAGCTTTGTCAGTGTGTGTGAGAACAGCTCAGAGAAGAGAACTGCCTGTACCAGCGAAGAGCTGCTGTACGAAGAGAGAGAATGCGTAGTGAATGAGAACAGGACCTATCCAGATGACACCAAGCTGTGTGGCACAGTCAACTTGCTAGAGGGCAGGGATGCCATCCAGAGGGACCTGGACAGGCTGGAGAGGTG
>VWZE01021925.1:17211-35880 GCA_013396675.1 Eubucco bourcierii | reverse complement strand
GTGGGAGGTGTCCCTGCCTATGGCAGGGGGTTGGAACTGGATGATCCTTGAGGTCCCTTCCAACCTTACCATTCTATGATTCTATGATTCTATGACTATTGACAAGGTCTTGCAATGACAGGACTAGGGGCAGTGGGTTTGAACTGACAGAGGGGAGATTGAAACTAGATGTTAGGAGGAAGTTCTTTGCAGTGAGGATAATGAGACACTGGCACAGGTTGCCCAGGGAGGTTGTGGAGCACAGAATCACCCAACATGATCAAAGATCACGTTGGGTGATTCTGTGCTCCACAAGCTCCCTGGAGATGTTGAAGGCCAGGTTGGAGGAGGCCTTGAGTGACCTGTACTAGTGGGAGGTGTCCCTGCCTATGGCAGGGGGTTGGAACTAGATGATCTTTGAGTTCCCTTCCAACCTTACCATTCTACGATTCTATGATTCTGTGGATGAGGCCTTGAGCAGTTTAGTCCAGTTGAGAGGTGTCCCTGCTGATGACAGTGGGGTTGGAGTAGGTGATCTCTGAGGTGACTTCCAACCTAAACTATTCTATGAGTCTGTGATGCCAGGGAGAAGACACCACCCCCCAACCCAGTCCAACCTCCTTTCAGGGAGCTGTAGAGAGCACTGAGGCCTCATCCTCCTCTTCTCCAGACTAAACAACCCCAGGTCCCTCAGCTGCTCCTCATAGGCCCTGTTCTTCAGGTTACCAGCTTACATAGCTGTTAAAAAGTTGCCAACACTAAGGACTAGCACAGTCTTAGAGGTGTAGCTGAAGTTCAGCTGCTTCATCTGAAGTTCTACAAATACTTCTCATCTGACGGAGCCCTGAAATAAAACAAACTATTGTCATCTATGTGCAGGATATTGAAATAAAATATTTTGGCAGAAGAGGCAAACAGTAGAACATAATCATCAATGTTTTACCACATCAGAAACCCTTTTTAGACGCATAAAATTATAGAATGCATTAGGTTGGAAGGGTCCTTTAAGGGACATCCAGTCCAACCCTCCTATAGTCAGCAGAGACATCCCCAACCAGTCAGCTTGCTCAGAACCCCATCAAGCCTGACCTTGAATGTCTCCAGGGATGGGGTCTCCAACCTCTTCCAGTGTTCCACCACCCTGATAGTAAAGAACTTCTTCCTGATGTCCAACCTAAATCCACCCTTGCCTAGTTTCAGACCATTACCCCCTGTGTTTTGGCTTTGACAGAAACCCAAGTTGTTTGTTTGGAGAGCAAATGAGCAGTGAAAAATGGGTTGAACACAAGCCCAGGGAGAGAAGCAGTTTTAATTAAAGCTTCCAAGCACTGATTTATGTCTCAGTGCAGACAGAAGGTAAATCCTGGTTGCACTGAAGTTAATGGAGAAAAAAATGGTTTTTGGGGAGCTAATTCTTGGAAGATCTCAGCCATGCTCTTGAGTGCTTCCACTCTAGATGGATGAGAAGGCAAGATGCGGTTAGTAGAGGTCAGCAGTCAAAGGTGGTAGAAGGCAGGGTGAGTATTGGCAAAAACAAATAATCCATCAGCTAAGTTAAGGACCAAATTAGCATCTTCTGAAGGGGAATCAGAAGTTAAATGTGATGGAACAGTACTGGGAGAGAGTTGAGCATCTCTGATGTCTGCCCTGCTTGAGCTGTATTGACTCACTGCGCCTGCTCTCCTGGCATCTTTGTGAGTGTTGTCCTTGGCTTTTCACCAACCTGGCCTACAGCTGCTTACAGAGCATCACTGACAACCAGGGGGACAATTTCACAAGATAAAAAAGTCTTAGGCATAATTAAGTTCCTTCAAGTTACACAGGAGACTGTGTGGAAAATAAGTGAATATTGAACAAATATTGTGGTCCTCGATGAGCAAAAGGCAGTTGAAGCTCAGGAGCTGTGGGTTTGACATCAGGAGCCAACCAGAGCCTGGGCTGCAGCAGAAGCAGTGTGGGCAGCAGGGCCACAGAGGTGATTCTCTCCCTCTGCTCCACTCTGCTGAGACCCCACCTGGAGTACTGCATCCAGTTCTGGAGCCCCTGGGACAAGAGGGATGTGGAGGTGCTGGAGTGTGTCCAGAGCAGGGCCAGGAGGATGCTCAGAGGGCTGGAGCTGCTCTGCTGTGAGGACTGACTGAAAGGGTTGGGGCTGTGCAGGCTGGAGAAGAAGAGGCTCCCAGGTGACCTTCTTGTGGACTTCCAGGATCTGAAGTGGGCTACAAAAAAGCTGGGGAGGGACTTTCTAGGCTCTCAGGCAGTGACAGGACTGGGGGGAATGGATCAAAGCTGGAGGTGGGGTGAGTCAGCCTGGAGGTGAGCAGGAAGTTCTTCAGCATGAGCGTGGTGAGAGCCTGGCAGGGGTTGCCCAGGGAGAGGGTTGAGGCCCCATCCCTGGAGGTGTTTAAGACCAGGCTGGATGAGGCTGTGGGCAGCCTGATCTAGGGTAGGGTGTCCCTGCCCATGGCAGGGGTTTGGAACTGGATGATCCTTGAGGTCCCTTCCAACCTTACCATTCTATGATTCTATGGGCATATAAGAGATCAGAGAGTGAGAAGTTTGCCTTCTCCACACTTCTGTCTGCATGTGGTGGCTGTCAAACTACCTGTAGTGAGTCTCTAATGTGGTCAGAGGTGGAGGGTAGTTGATTATGGCTGGCTTAGGAGAGAGGATATTAACTAATCTTATGTTGCCAGATGACCTGACTTTGTAAACTAACCAACATCAAAAGTCCTAAGAGCCATTGCAGGATTCCTGCACTGTGACAGTGCCTGCATCAACGAGTTCAGCCTGCTGGGGTGTTTGGGAAGCTGCTCACCTTCTTATTTAGCCTGGGCTGCAGGCACTGAGTCTTTAATTCAGTCTTGGAGGAGCCTGAGAAGTAGAACTTGTCCTGGGGAGTTACCAGGCACCACCAAGCCTGTAGGGCCTGTTTAGTTTGGAGAAGAGGACAGTGGCATCAAGTTGCACCACTTGAGGTTTAGGTTGGAGATAAGGAACAATTTCTTTGCTGCAAGACTGGTCAGGGATTGGAACAGGCTGCCCAGGGAGGTGCTGGAGTCACCATCCCTGGAGGTGTTCAAGAAAGGTGTGGCCATGGCACCTGGGGACATGGCTTAATGGCCATGGTGGGGTTGGGTAGAAGGTTGGACTTGATGATCTCAGAGGTGTTTTCCAGCATTCTATGATTGTATGACTGAAAGGCACACCTCAAGGATGAGTTGTGGGAGGTGAACCAGTGTGGCTCAGGGCTTCTCAGAATGCACTTCAGATGAACACAAGTCAGAGCAGCTTTGCTGGGCACTGAGTTTGCTGAAGGGGCTACTGGAGAGGCTGCTCATCAATGAATCCATTCTGGGCAAGGACACTAAAAGTGTTGCTGTGGAAAGGTTGCAGGTCAAACTTTGAAGCATGGTTTCTCCTCCAAGACTGAACAGCCTATATTACATAGTGACCAGGTATGTCTTTGTAAGCTGGAGGACTACTGCTTCTCCTTCCACCAATAAAACCAGATGTTGCAGCTGCAGAACATGCATCTGTCTTGCAAAACATTTATTATTAGATGTTCAACAATGAAGCTGCTTCTGCTGGATAGAGAAGGTTTCATAGGGAAGCGAAAGAAACCTTCTGTCTGCTTTAGGCTGTGTTTCTCAAACCCTGGTAACAATGAAGCTCTAATGGTTTGGAAGAACTGGGGGTGGAATTTTCTACAATCACAGAATGGTTTGGGTTGGAAGGGACCTTAAAGGTCACCTTGTTCCAAACCCCTACAATGGGCAACAGCACCTTCCACTAAACCATTTTGCTCATCCAGTCTGACCTTGAACACCTCCAGTGAGGTGGTATCCACAACCTCCCTGAGCGAGGGAGAATCTCTTCCTAGTATCCAGTTTCACAGAATCACAGAAAATATCCAGTTGGAAGAGACCTCCAAGCTCCTCCAGTCCAACCTTCAACTCACAGGGTCAATGCTAAACTATGTCCCTAAGTGCCAGGTCCACAGGCTGTTTAGACACCTCCAGGGATGGTGACTCCACCACTGCCCTGTGCAGACCATTCCAATGCTTGAGAATCCTTCCAGTGAAGAAATATTTCCTAATGTTCATCCTGAACCTCTGCTGGAGCAGCTTGGAACCATTTTTTCTTGTCTTACCACTTGCTCCTTGGGAGGAGAAACCAACACTCACCTCGCTCCAGTCTCCTTTCAGGTAGCTGTAGAGAGCAATGAGGTCTCCCCTCAGCCTCCTCTTCTCCAGACTGAACAACCCCAGCTCCAACAGAGACTCCTTGTAGCCCAGGTGCTCCAGGCCCTTCACCAGCCTCCATGCCCTTCTCTGGACATGCTCCAGCACCTCAGTGTTCTTCCTGTAGTGAGGGACCCAGAACTGAACATAGCACTGGAGGTCTGCTCCCTGCTTGATCACTCCCAGGCACTACTATGAGTCCTAGCTCATCAATGGCCCTCACACTGTCCTGATTGTGTGGCCTACTGTCCCCTGCCTCAGCTGAGATAGCAGTGCAGCCATCACACCATCCCACAAGTCTCCAGTGAGCCTGGTCCTTCCCCTTCCCTTGTTCAGCCTGGTTGAAATCCCTGGCAGTGAGCCTGTCCAACTCCTGTGACCAAACCCTTCTGCACTTTTGGCTGGGCTGTGGCACATCTGCAGCCACATTTATAGAATCAGATTGTAGGGCAGCTCTTAAACGTTAGTTCTCTTGAATTCTGGCTTTGATTCATGGGTCTGTCCCCAAAACTTACTGGAATGACTTCTCTTTTCAAGCATTCAGTGTTTGTTAAGTATAATTAACCTCATTAATCTGTCTTCTTGTGCAGTCAATTAATTTCCTTTCTCAGGTCACTGCGCTAAAAAGTGGCTTTGTTCCGAATCGTGTCATGAAGCTCATGTTTTGCACAAAGGCTTTGTTTGTCTTTGTGTGTGCTGCTTTTGCAGTTCAGTGCAGAAGGTTATTTCTGTGGTGTGTAGGTTGATGATTACTGTTTGGGAGGTCATAGAATCATAGAATGGTAAGGTTGGAAGGGACCTCAAGGATCATCTAGTTCCAACCGCCTGCCATAGGCAGGGACACCTCCCACCAGTATAGGTCACTCAAGGCCTCCTCCAACCTGGCCTGGCTCCAGGGAGTGAGCAGCCACAGCCTCCCCAGGCAACCTGTACCAGTGTCTCACCACCCTCACTGCAAACAACTTCCTCCTAACATCCTGTCTAAATCTCCCCTCTGCCACTTCAAACCCATTGCCCCTTGTCCTGGCATTGCAAGACCTTGTCAACAGTCCCTCCCCGGCCTTCCTGTAACCCCCTTCAGATCCTGGAATGCCAGGACAAGGTGCAATGGATTTGAAGTGGCAGAGGGGAGATTTAGACTGGATGTTAGGAGGAGGTTCTTTATAGTGAAGGTGGTGAGACACTGGCACATGTTGCCCAGGGAGGTTGTGGATGCTCCCTCCCTGGAGGTGTTCAAGACCAGGTTGGATGAGGCCTTGAGTGACCTGTACTAGTGGGAGGTGTCTCTGCCTGTGGCAGGGGGTTGGAACTAGATGATCCTTGAGGTCCCTTCCAACCTTACCATTCTATGATTCTATCTCTGGCAAAGAAATTCCAATAAAACCAGTTTAGAAGAATTGAAGACTTCCACACTAAGATGTTTGGGTTGCTGTGCTGCAAGGCAAAGCAGCAGCAGACTGATTATTTCTGAAAAGTAGCTGAGATGCTTCTCAGTTGATGGATGCTGTGCATAGCTTATCCTATGGGAATGTGGTTGATCGTCCATGAAGCAACCCAGCCCCTAACAGTCTGCACTCCTAAGAAAGAAGGCAAATCCCACTCTTGTTAATGCTCCTAAGTCACTTTGGTTTTTAGCATTTGAGTGAATTTATTCTGTTACTGTAGACTTCTTTCTTGATTTTGACAAGATTTTGACTTTTTTTACATGAAATTGAATGTTTCACTCAGCCTATGGCTAAAAAATAGTGAGTTTATCTCCTAGAGCAGCTGAGTTTTCCATGTGCTCTCCTTGATGTTTGATATTGCATGCAAGTGGGATTCACTCCAATATTACAGCTTTGGGCTTTTATTCTTCAGCTCCCTTCTTATTCTAGTTGCAAGGCTTGGTCCCTGCTCTTCCAGTTCTGGAGTTTCCCTTGGGCAGAGGTGGTTTGAAAGTTGTACAAGGTGCTCTGAAAGGCTGTGGCCTGCTGAGGATGGAGTGTGATGCTGTATTGCTTGGTAGCTTACATTGCATCTTGGTGGAACAGAGATTTTAACCAGCTTCTCTACCTATCAACTGTGAGAGTGTCCCAGGGATGAGCAGAGGGTGTCTGGCAGGCAAGCATTTAGTGTGCAGCATTGAGTGGCCCCCAGCTGACTTAATGCCTGTTGAGCCTGCTGTAGGCTTCACAGTCCTTGCTAAGCTTTTGTATCGTCCTGTGTAACCCTTAAATCCTGCCCTTGACATCCTGCCTGCGTTGCTGCCCACTGCCAGAAGTGTTTCTGTCAAGAAAGCCAAAGCAGAGAGGCCAGCAGAGCCCTTTGGGAAGCTACTTTGTCTATTCCTTTTTGTTTTTTCCATCCTTGATTTAGGAGTCCTGCAGGGAATCATGCCTGAGGCTGGGATTTCTTTTACCGCTTTGTACATTCCAGGGGTCTCTGCTGCTGTACCTGCTGGTGCCCCTTGCCATTTTCCATCTCAAACTGCTCAGCTGCAGCTGCAAGCAGCAGCAGGACTCCATCCTGCCATCATTCCCTGTCATTTCTCCTCCAGCACTGTTGGTACCAGGCAGGTGGGTGCCCAGGCAGCACTGCCAATTCCTGCTGTGGCTGTGGCCTTTGAGAAGTTCAAGTGCTTCTCCTACTACTTTATGTCATCTCATCTACTGGTTGAGGTAATTTATGGTCACACATCATTCAGAGCCAGCTGAGAAACCAGTGAGAAAACTAAGAGCCAGCTGAGAAACCCCTGTGGAAAGGAGAAATTACCCTCAGAAAGTCCAGAGGTACTGGTGTAGTTGGGTGCTCCAGTGGTGACTCAACCCTGCGTGTAACAGCATCACAGAATGGTAGGAGTTGGGAGGGACCTCTGGAGATCATCAGCTCCAGTCCCCCTCCCAAGGCAGGTTTGCCTGCAGAGCTCTCACAGGAACATCCAGGTGGGTTTTGAATATCTTCAGAGAGAGAGACTTCACCACCTCTCTGGGTAGCCTACTTTGCCCCTCTCAAAGCAAAGAAGTTCTGTGACATGTTCAGATGGAACTTCCTATGTTCAAGTTTATGCACAGTACCTCTTGTCCTGTCGCTGGGGACCACTGAGGAGAGTCTGGCCCCATCTTTCTGACATTCACCCTTTAGATATTTGTAAGCATTAATAAGATCTCCCCCTAGCCTCTTCTCCAGGCTGACCAGCCTCAGGTTTCTCAGCCTCTCCTCATACAAGAGCTGTTCCTGTCCCTTCAGCATCTTAGTAACCCTGTGCTGAACTCTCTCCAGTAGTTCTTTGTCCTTCTTGAGCTAAGCTGCCCAGAACTGACAACAGTACTTCAGGTGAAGCCTCACCAGCACAGAGTAGAGAGGGAGTGCTGGGTTCCTTGCTCTTTGCTGAGTATGGTGGTACTTAAGATGCAATTTGAACCATAAGAATACAAGTCAAATGATTGGCTTGCATGGTAGCTTACCATGCAAGCTGAGAGCAGTTTGCTCACATAGATCAGGTGTGGGATAACTTGTGTTACTCTCTGTATGCATGGAAGAAAAGGAGAGATGCAAGGCTGAGCTGGGACACGATGCTGCCAGCTGGTGTGACTGAGGTGTGGATGCACATTTCTGACTGTGTTGGCCCGGAGAGAAAATCTCAGCCTCTCAGACTCTCAGTGCCCTGGGGCATGGCAGTTGGAGTCACTGCTGCTTCACACATTGCTAAAGGCAAGCAACTGTGCTTTCTGAGCTCTGTTTTCTGTCTGACTGTGTAAATCACACACTGCCAGGTTGGAAAGGACCCCAAGAATCATCTGGCCCAGCCTTTCCAGGTAGTAGTAGAGTTGACATGAGATGACCCAACGCCCTGTCAAGCTGAGTCTGGAAACTGCTCAATGTGGGGGATTCCACTACACTCCTTGAGAAATTATTCCAATGTCTGACTGTTCTCATGGGGAAATTTTCTTCTGGAGTCCAATCAGATGTAATGTGACATCCTTTACTCTGCTCTCCCGAGACCCCACCTAGAGTGCTGTGTGCAGTTCTGGAGCCCCCAGCACAGGAAGGTCATGGAGCTGTTGGAGCTGGTCCAGAGGAGGCCACAAAGATGCTCAGAGGGCTGCAGCAGCTCTGCTGTGAGAACAGGCTGAGAGAGTTGGGGTTCTGCAGCCTGGAGAAGAGAAGGCTTCCTGGAGACCTTAGAGTAGCCTTCCAGGATCTGAAGGGGCCTACAGGAAGGCTGGGGAGGGACTGTTGACAAGGTCTTGTAATGACAGGGCAAGGGGCAATGGGTTTAAAGTGACAGAGGGGAGATGAAGCTGGATGTTAGGAGGAAGTTGTTTGCAGTGAGGGTAGTGAGACACTGGCACAGGTTGCCCAGGGAGGTTGTGGATCACAGAATCACCCAATGTGATCTTAGATCACATTGGGCGATTCTGTGCTCCACAATCTCCCTGGAGATGTTCAAGGCCAGGTTGGAGGAGGCCTTGAGTGACTTGTACTAGTGGGAGGTGTCCCTGCCTATGGCAGGGGATTGGAACTAAATGATTCTTGAGGTCCCTTCCAACCTTACCATTCTATGATTCTACGAAACTTGGTCTTAGCCTTGTTTCCTAGTGCCTTCCCTTGCTTGCAATCTTAGGTAAGCAGTTTTTCTGCGCTCCACGATGGTTTTACGCCTGTTACCCTTCCTTTGAATGGTGTCCTTGTTGTACAGTAATTAGCAATCACTGCCTATGTTACAGGTGCTGCAGTTTCCCCTCTCCTCCCCTCTCCCCCTGCTGAGGTGCCTTAGAAGAAGCACTTGCAGCCCAGCTCTGAAGCACGCCTGCTGACACTCTGGTTTTGAATTGCAGCTGACTGCTGTAGATGCGGACGAGGGACCCAATGGACAGATAGTGTATGAAATTTTGGCGGGGGATCAGGGCGACTTCACCATCCATGACCGAACAGGCCTTATCACCATTGCTCCAGGAGTTGTGCTGACAGTGGGGCGCTCCTACGCCCTCACTGTCAAAGCATCTGATAGTGCTCCTCCTGCACAGAGAAGGTAATTGCTCTTCTAATGAAACTCGTGTTTTACTCAGTGCTTAGCAGCGCGGCTCCAGCGCCCTTCCCTCTCTCACCCCACCAGTTGGTGTGTGTGCTGCCGAGTGAAAGAGAAGTGTCCTCCTAGAAGTCTCGCCCCTTTTGTTCCTTGTTTGTGTTTTCCTTACAGGATGGAGTTTTCATCATTTCATTTGCTTGCCACCTTCTGTTCGTTATATTTTTTATTTCTTATAGTTTAAACTAAGTATAACAATATAGGGAAAAATACAACTACTACAAGAATATAATAACCTGAGGGAAGATGGGGAAGGGGTCAAGTGGCGGCGAAAGCAGCAAAAGCAGCAGCAGCAGCCAAAACAGCAGCAGGGGAAGATAGCAGCAGGCGCAGGTGAAGCAACAGAAGCAGCAAGGGGAAGGTCCAAGCTGTGCTTCCAGACATAAAGCTCTTGATGCTCCAATGAAATTATATTAACTTATCCATTGTTGCCATTATATGGCCTAAATGAAGTAACTCTGCCCATGAGTTTACTCTGCTCTCGTCAGACCCCACCTGGAGTACTGTGTGCAGTTCTGGAGCCCTCAGCACAGGAAGGACATGGAAGTGTTGGAGCGGGTCCAGGGGAGGACCACAAAGATGATCAGAGGGCTGGAGCAGCTCTCCTATGAGGACAGGCTGAGGGAGTTGGGGCTCTTCAGCCTGGAGAAGAGAAGGCTTCGAGGGGACCTGGTAGTAGCCTTCCAGTATCTGAAGGAGGCCTACAGGAAGGCTGGGGAAGGATTATTTACAAGGTCCTGCAATGACAGGACAAGGGGCAATGGGTTTAAACTGGCAGAGGGGAGATTTAGACTGGATGTTAGGAGGAAGTTCTTTACAGTGAGGGTGGTGAGGCACTTGCCCAGGGAGGTTGTGGCTGCTCCCTCCCTGGAGGTGTTCAAGGCCAGATCGGATGAGACCTTGAGTAACCTGTACTAGTGGGAGGTGTCCCTGCCTATGGCAAGGGGTTGGAACTAGATGATCCTTGAGGTCCCTTCCAACCTTACCATTCTATGATTCTATGATTCTATGAGTTCTGCTGTACCAGACGTGTTAGACCTCCAGTATGAGCTGGAGTCCAAGGAGGCCAAATGGTGTGCAAACATAGATGCTGCTAATGCTTTCTTCTCTATTCTGATAGCGGAGGAGTGCAAGCCTCAGTTTGCTTTCACCTGGAGGGGGATTCAATATACGTTTAACCGTTTACCCCAGGGGTGGAAGCGCAGCTCTACCATCTGTCATGCAGTGATCCATGATGCATTGGAGAAAGGTGGAGCTCCAGAGCATCTGCAGTTCATTGATGACATCATTGTCTAGGGGAACACAGCAGAAGTGTTTGAGAAAGGCAATAAAATAATTGGCATTCTGTTGAAGGCAGGTTTTGCCATAAAGTGAGATGAGGTGAAAGGACCTGCTAGAGAGATTCACCTTTTTGGGAATGTGTTGGCAAGATGGTTGCCACCACATTCCATTGGATGTGATAAATAAAGTTTCTGCCATGGCAAATCCTACAAATAAGAAGGATACATTATCTTTCTTGGGAACAGTTGGATTTTGGAGACTGCATGTCTCTGGATACAGTCAAATTGTAAAACCTTTGTATGATGCAACTCAGGAACAACTTTAAGTGGGGACCTGAACAACAAGCAGGCTTTGATCAGATAAAACAGGAAGTAGATCAGGCAATGGGTTTGGGGACCTGTTCGAACTGGTTCGGACATTAAGAACATTCTGTACACAGCTGTGAGTGATAATGGTCTGACTTGGTGCCTATGGCAAAGAGCCCCAGGAGAAACACGTGCCCGGCCACTTGGTTTCTGGTGTTGTGCTGTCCTTGTGCATGCATGTCTGGTAAGAGATGTGGAAGTGGAGGCATGCAAGGACCAGGCAGTGATTGTGCCCCTGTTCTTGGCACTGGTGAGGCCACCCCTTGAGTGCTGGGTTCAGTTTTGGGGCCCTCACTCCTAGAGGGATGTTGAAAGTGTCCAGAGAAGGCCAATGAAGCTCGTGAAGGGTGCACAAGTCCTGTGAGGAGCACCTGAGGGAACTGGGGTTGTTTAGCCGGGAGAAAAGGGGACTGAGGGGAGACCTCATTGCTCTGTAAAAGTGCTGAAAGGAGGTTGCAGTGAAGTGAGTGATCTCACTGCTCTGTAAAAGTCCCTGAAAGGAGGTTGGAGTGAAGTGAGCGACCTCATTGCTCTCTAAAAGTCCCTGAAAGGAGGTTGGAGTGAAGTGAGTGACCTCATTGCTCTGTAAAAGTCCCTGAAAGGAGGTTGGAGTGAAGTGAGCGACCTCATTGCTCTCTAAAAGTCCCTGAAAGGAGGTTGGAGTGAAGTGAGTGTTGGTCTCTCCTCCCAAGGATCAAGTGATATGACAAGAGGAGATGACCTCAGCTTGCACCGGGGGGGGATTTAGGTTGGGTAGTCAAAGTTACTGACTGAAAGGATTCTCAAACAATGGAACAGGCTCCCCAGTGAGGTGGTTCAGGTCCTGTCACTGGAGTTGTTTGAAGGAGTCAGAGATGTGGTGCTGAGGGACATGGTTTAGCACCAGCCATGGTGGAGCACCAACCATTGTTGGACTGGATGATCTTAAGATCTGTTCCAACCAAAGCAATTCCATGGTTCTGTGGCTTCACGAAAGCAAATGAGAAGCTTTGCTTTGTTCAGCAAACATCTTGCTGTGATGCAAAAAGGATCAGAGTTTGGCTGCTGAGATGGAGACCACCTCTCAGGGTAAAGGGTGTGCATAGTCATCTAGTCTTGGCATGCTGTGGCCCCACCAAGGCCTCAGTTCTCACCAGCAGGATTATTTCTGTTCTCCACCCACCAATGAAGAGGAGCAGCCTGCAGATTTAGCGTAGTTAGAATAGGATGCTCCCATGTTCAGAAGAATTGAAGGTCTTGGTTCCCACTTACCTACTGCTTTTGAGTTTGTCTTCTGCAAGTGGCAGTTGTGCACAAATGTCATTTCATGAAGTTACAGGGGAGTACCTAAAAGTGGTTTCCATGTGCTGGGCCAAATGTCAAGAATGTGACAGCCTCGTTGTCCAAAGAGGACGGCAGAGAAAACCACTAACTCCCAGCATTCAAATATCCCACAACCTTTTTTCTTTTCCTCAGATGGGGGATGTAAGACGGAGAGAGAACACAAAAAAGGAATTTCACTCGTTGGCTTTTCAGGACCTGCTGCTTCTCCAGGAAAGGAGCTTACAGTGCTGTGCACATGGATGATAATTGCATTTTCCAGTCATTGAAGGATTGACATTGTTAGATTCTTCCTAAAACTAATACCTGATTTTTTCATCTCCTCTCCCTCTTGCTTTGCTCTCTTGATAAGCCCTCTGAGGGTAGCTGATAGCAGGATGTTAGCAGTGTTGTGGACTTACTTTGGTGTGCTGCTAGTACAGTACTAAAGCAGAGGAGTAAGATCAATACTGTCACTTCAGAGAGCTTCAGAATCCAGCTGTGTGGCCCTGACAACAGTGTCCCCTACCACACAGCTTTGACTGCTGTCAGCCCCTTTTATGTTGGGGAAATCTTTACCTAGGCTAAAAAGAGACATTTGTTATGAGGAGTGTTAGGAGTGTCTGAAAATGTGTTGCAGTGATCTTCAGGAGTGGAAAAGCTCCCTTGTGGTCTCTGCTGGCCTCCACTTATATGTCATTTCCTCCACAGCAGTATTCCCATAACTGGGCAGCCCTAGGGATAGCTTGATGTAGTGGAGGGGTAATTGATTGATGTGTAGTGGAGGGGTAATTGATTGATGTGTAATGGAGGGGTAATTAATTGATGTGTAATGGAGGGGTAATTAATTGATGTGTAGTGGAGGGGTAATTAATTGATGAGAGAGATGATTTCCAAAAATTGATATTGCTTATTAATTTTCAGTATTCAGGAGTCTCCCACACAGCCCCTGACCACTAATTTTAATAATAACCAGGTTCTTCTGCAAGGGGCATGGAAACATTACACTAAGGAATCATACAGAATCTAGAACAAGTAGCTAGCAATAATATGACATTAATTGAACTCAGTTGAACTGCAGTCAGTACACTGCTTGTGGTTAATTGTACTCCATGTCCACAAGATGGGCTCAAGGAACTCCTTTCTGCTTTTGGCAGAAGACAATTGGTGAATTACAAGAGGCTTTCCAGTATTTACTCACAAAGATTATCTGCCAGCTGGTAGGACAAGCTATAACTTCACACAGGACCCAAATGCTTTCAGGGAGTTCTCTCAGTGTTGGTCACTCGCTGAGGCTTCTGATCCTTCCCAGGCTTCACGGGATGCTGGGGAAAGGAGGCAGTTGATCTCTGACCTTGTCCTGACATCTCTGGATGATCTCAGAATCATAGAATCAACCAGGTTGGAAGAAACCTCTGAGCAGCTCTTGACATGCCAACAAGGCAGCATTGGCAGGAAACTGAGGATTGCCCAGCCTAGCTGGTGTAGCAGGGCTTTGGGGCACAGATGGAGGTTTGCTGGGCTGGCATGCCATGGCTGGTGGTGGAGCAGCTGAACATTTAAGGCTCACTGGAGTCATCTTGTGTATGTTGTTAATCTGTAGCTGGTGAGTTGACCTTGTCCAACTGCTACGTACCCTTCAAGCTGCTCTCTCACCTTCCTCAACAGGATGGGGGAGAAAGTTAAGGTGAGAAAGGTTGTGGGATGAGATAAAGGCAGGGAGGTAATTTATTAGTTACCCTCACAGGTAGAACAGACTCAACTTGGCAAAACTTACCTAACCTCTTGCCAGTTAAAATGGGTTTGGATGGTGAGAAATTTAGACAAAACTAGAACAACTTCTGTGCTGGGGGCTCCAGAACTACACACAGTAGACATCCTCAAGTAGATCAGGTAGCCCAGAGCCCCATGGAGTCTCACCTTGAATATCTCCAGGGATGAGGCCTCAATCACTCTATCATTCTATCACTCTATCACTTCACACAGAAACTGTTTCGGGTGTAACATGCCTGGTGGCTTCTGGAAGTGTCCCTTAAGAAAACAAAATTTTAGGACAAATTCCTTGGTCCTGAAGCAGCTCCTTTCCTGCAGCCCTCAAGCCTGAGGTTTGGTGGCTTTTACAAAAGCAATCTGTGCCCAAAGTATAACATTTGGTCTCCTCAGGATTTTGTTCTTAGGTGGGGATACCAATCTCACCTTCAAGAGAGAGAGCAGTCTCAGGCTGCGCCAAGGCAAGTTTAGGCTGGAGGTGAGGAGGAAGTTCTTCACTGAGAGAGTGGTTTGTCACTGGAATGGGCTGCCCAGGGAGGTGGTGGAGTCACCGTCCCTGGAGGCGTTCAAGGCACGTTTGGACATGGCACTTAGTGCCATGGTCTAGTCTTGAGGGCTGTGGTGATGGGTTGGACTTGATGATCTCTGAGGTCTCTTCCAACCCTTGCGATACTGTGATACTGTGATACTGTGATACTGTGATTACTGAGCAAAGGTCATAGAATCATGGAACAGAATCATAGAAATGATCATGGGTTTAAACTGGCAGAGGGGAGATTTAGACTGGATGTTAGGAGGAAGTTCTTTACAGTGAGGGTGGTGAGACACTGGCACAGGTTGCCCAGGGAGGTTGTGGCTGCTCCCTTCCTGGAGATGTTCAAGGCCAGGTTGGAGGAGGCCTTGAGTGACCTGTACTAGTGGGAGATGTCCCTGCCTATGGCAGGGGGTTGGAACTAGATGATCCTTGAAGTCCATTCCAACCTTACCATTCTGTGATTCTGTGATTCTATAAATGTTTCAGTTGGAAAATACCTCTGAGATCATCAAGTGCAACAGTCAACCCAACACCACCATCACCATTGAACCATGTCCCAAAGTGCCATGGCCACACATTTCTTCAACACCTCCAGGGATGGTGACTCCACCACCTCCCTGAGCAGCCTGTTGCAATGTCTGTCTAAAGCTGCAAGAGAGAAGTTCCTTTAAGTCACGTTTTAAATCTGTCTCACAACTTCAGAGAGCCTTTTGGCTCACTCTGTGGCTTTGGAGGGGTTGAATAGCAAAGTACAGCTACAGCTTGGTCTTTGAAGGGGCTTAAGTGAGTGGCATTGTTCCAGAGGAGCCTCATGTTTGCTCACTGGAAGAATGGGTTGGAGGTTCAGTGCAGGCAAAGGGTTTGCCAGCTTTCCTCAGTGAGTTTTGATGTCTCTTGCATTGCCATGGGTCATTGCTCTGAGATGGGCTTGGGTTTATTGTTGTGAACCACAGCATTCATACAGTTATTCCAGTCCTCTAAGACTGAGTCCAGCTGTTGTCCTAAGACCACCATGGCCACTAAACCACCATGTCCCAAAGTGCCATGTCCATACCTTTCTTCAACACTTCCAGGGATGGGGATTCCACCACCTCCCTGGGCAGCCTCTTCCAATCCCTGACCACTCTTGCAGCAAAGACATTTTTCCTCATCTCCAACCTAACCCTCCCCTGGTACAATTTCAGGTCACTTCCTCTCATTCTACACCTGACACTAGGGAGAATGCTGCAGCCTATCACAGAGTGCACAGGTTTACAGGATGGCAGGGTTTGGAAGGGACCCAAAGAGCTCATCCGGTCAAGCCCCCTGCCAGAGCAGGACCAGACAACCTTGCTCAGGGCACACAGGAACACATCCAGACAGGCCTTGAAAGGCTCCAGAGAAGGAGACTCCACAGCCTCTCTGGACAGCCTGTGCCAGGGCTCTGGGATCCTTCCAGTCAAGAAGTTCCCCCTGCTGTTAAGGTAGAACCTCTGTGCTGCAGCTTCCATCCATTGCTCCTTGTCCTATCCCAGGGAGCAAGTGAGCAGAGCCTGCCTCCCTCCCCACCCCACCCCCTTCAAACCCCAGCCCTCAGATATTTATAAACAGTTATTAAATCCCCTCTCAGCCTTCTCTTCTCCAGACTAAGCAACCCCAGGTCCCTCAGCATCTCCTCATCAGGCAGTGCTCCAGTCCCCTCATCATCTTCACAGCCCTCCACTGGACCCTCTCCAGCAGATTCCTGTCCCTCTTAAACTGGGGAGCCCAAAACCGAAGGCAGTACTCAAGATGGGGTCTCACCAGGGCAGAGTGGAGGGGGAGGAGAACCTCTCTTGATCTGCTGGACACACGCTTTCTAATACACCCCAGGATCCCATTGGCCACATTGCTGTGCCGTGGATGTTCTCCACCAGCACTCCTAGGCCCCTCTCCACAGGGCTGCTCTCCAGCAGATCACCTCCCAGCCTGTACTGGTACTGTTTGTTATTCCTCCCCAGATGCAGGACTTTGCACTTGTCCTTGTTGAACCTCATTGGTCCCTCTGTGCCCAACTCTCAGTCTGTCCAGGTCTCTCTGGATGGCCTCACAACCTTCAGCCGTATCAGCCAAACCTCCCAGTTTGATGTCAGCAGCAAACTTGCTGAGCAGACTCTGTCTGTCTGTGCCCTCATCAGTGTCATGGATAAAGATGTTGAAAAGCACCAGACCCAACACTAATCCCTAGGGGACTCCACAAGTTACAGCTCTCCAGCTGGACCTGGCACCAGATGTACTGATTAGTTATGCACATCAGTCTTCTCCCAGCATTATCCCCTCCCTCCCTGTCTTCTGTTCCTCTTCCAAAGACAGACAGCAAACTGAACCTGCAGCTGGAGTGCTCCATGAGTGGACATTGTGCATGGCCTGAGCAGTTACCATCTCAGAAGCTGTCATGCCCTTCTCCAGGACACAGAATCATCAGGGGACTCTCTGTGGGTGCAGTGTGTGCAGCTGACACCTTACTGCTTTGGTTTTCAAGGCACACTTGGGTTGCTTTTAAAGAGATGACTTAGTTTTGTCTTCTGTGAAGGTGGCAGCCTGCTTTGGTTTGGATGGAGAGTGCCGCATAGGTTCTGCAGCTTTCAAAGGGAGGTTGTCAGAGCCAGAGAACACAGAGTGTGTAAAATAGTGACTGCTGGTTGCCTTGTGCCCGTTGGTTTATTGATCTTTGGCTGGCTTTGACCGATGATTTTTCATTCTTTGATTGCAGGAGCTCTATCACCACTGTTTACATCGAGGTCCTTCCACCCAACAACCAGAGCCCTCCGCGCTTCCCTCAGCTGATGTACAGCCTGGAGGTCAGCGAGGCCATGCGCATCGGAGCCGTGCTCTTAAACCTGCAGGTACAGATGCTGCCCTGGGGGCCCTCTCCACCTTCCTTCTGCTTCTGGCCTGCCCTGCACAACCACACCCTTGCAGACAGGGGAAAAGGAGAGTTTCTAGGGATTTTATGGGAAGTGTGAGGGATTGAGAAGCATTTCATTGTAATGGCCACACCAGTGACCAGCTGGGTAGATGCGGGGCTGGCACTGCATGTTGCCTACCTTGACTTCATCAATGATTTACACTCTGTCTGCCATAACATAGAATCACAGAATGGTAAGGTTGGAAGGGACCTCAAGGATCATCTAGTTCCAACCCCTTGCCATAGGCAGGGACACCTCCCACTAGTACAGGTCACTCAAGGCCTCCTCCAACCTGGCCTTGAACACCTCCAGGGAGGGCGCAGCCACAACCTCCCTGGGCAGCCTGTGCCAGTGCCTCACCACCCTCACTGTAAAGAACTTCCTCCTAACATCCAGTCTAAATCTTCCCTCTGCCACTTTAAACCCATTGCCCCTTGTCCTGTCATTACAAGACCTTGTCCATAGTCCCTCCCCAGCCTTCTTGTAGGCCCCGTTCAGATGCACTGGTGTGCTGGGGTGCATTGAGAAGAGTGTGACCAGCAGCTAAAGAGAGGTTCTCCTCCTCTATTCTGCCCCTATAAGGCCACATCTGGAGTCCTGGGTCCAGTTCTTGGCTCCCCAGTTCAGGAGAGACAGGGGACTCCTGGGAGAATCCAGTGGAGGCTACAAAGATGCTGAGGGGCCTGGAGCAGCTCTGTGAGGAGGAAAGGCTGAGAGACTGGGGTTATTTGGACTGGAGAAGAGCAGCCCCAGAGAGGATCTGACCAATGCTCAGCAAGACCTAAAGGGTTAGGGAGGAAGAACTGGACCTGAGTAAGGCATTTGACTCTGTCCCACATGACATCCTGGGCACCAAACTGGAAAAACATGGACTTGATGGATGGACCACTCGCTGGATAAGGAATTGGCTGGATGGTCGAACCCAGAGAGTGGTGATCAAGGGCACAATGTCCACCTGGAGACCAGTGACAAGTGGTGTCCCTCAGGGGTCAGTGCTGGGACCAGTGCTGTTTAAAATCTTTGTCAGTGACATGGACAGAGGAATCAGTGCACCCTCAGCAAGTTTGCAGATGACACCAAGCTGTGTGGCACAGTCGACTTGCTAGAGGGCAGGGATGCCATCCAGAGGGACCTGGACAGGCTGGAGAGGTGGGCCCAGGCCAACCTCATGAAATTCAATAAGGCCAAGTGTAAGGTCCTGCAC
>VWZE01021924.1:24548-42921 GCA_013396675.1 Eubucco bourcierii | reverse complement strand
CTGCACACACTGCTCTTGCTGCAGCCCAGCACACAGTTGCTGTCTGGGCTGCATTCACACTGCAGGCTCCTGTTGAGCTTTTCATCACCCCAGACTCCCAAGGCCTTTTCCTCAGGGCTGCTCTCAGCCATTCCCCACCCAGACTGTATTTCTTGCCCACAGCTCTCTCTGTTAGCAACTTGTTCCAAAAACTCCTCTATAATCCTTTCCCTGGGGCCTGCAGGAAGGTTGCAGATCCCCAGACCAAAGGCAGAAGCACCTTGAGGAGACCTTTGCACCAGTCACAGCCAGAGGTAGCTGTGCCAAGCCAAAGAGCTGCAGGCAGGACAGAAATGGAGTGCTCTGAATCCAGTGGCCACCAGAGGAAGGTCTAAATCAGGTAGAGAAGGGTTAGAGGTGGAGCAGGTTCTGCTTTCCATGACTCCATGTGCTAGCCTGTCCTGGGCTCCCACACAGCACAGCAGCCAGAGGAGAAGCTTTTGCCCCAAGAGTGATGCCCAGCAGTGCTGAGAGAAGTAGGCATTGGGTCTGCCCAGACTGCAGCCTCTGCCCCCTGCTCCTGCTCTGTCCCTTCTGCATTGCTTTGTTTCAGCAAACCCTCTCTGTGCAGTCAACACCCCTAAGCCTTTGTCTGTCCTGCACTACCCTCCTCTCACAGAATCTGAAGGACAGCAATGAAATTTAAGCTTAGTACTTATCAGCACATAGAGGCACCACTTCATCAGCTAGCCAGCAAAATATCTGACAGCTGTTGGAAGTCAAGGAGTCAGGGTTGTTGGCCAAAAGAGCTTAGGAGTTCACAGATCAAAACAGATTGCAATCAATGTTGAGAAGAAAGAGGGCTTGGGAACACAAGTGGTGAGAAGCTCAGGATAGCACTCCCATGGGTTTTAGGGTAGGCATGGAAGGAGGAGATGGGAAAAATGAGATCAAATGGCTTGAAGGAAGGCAGAGCTGTGGAAGAAGAGGTCAGAAGGAGCACTGTGAGAAGCAGAGTTGGAGAAATATGGGATCAATGAGAAATAGGATGAAAGGAGTGCAAGGATGAGATTGTGCATGTCCCCTCAGGAACACAGAAGACAGCTGGAGTTGAGGCAACACTTTGACTCCTAAATGAAGTCAAGGATGGGTGCCTGTCCTGTAGAGCAGCCACAGATGAAGAACACTGCCAATTGTAAGAGCTTGGGAGAAGAAAACCAAAAGGGCAATAGGGCAGAGGACTTTGGAGGACTGTGTTGAGAAATGAATTCTTCGAGTAAAAATCCCCCACAGGAGATAATCACTTGCTCAGCCACTGACATGATTCCAGTTTGAATTCATCTGCTGGCCTCAGCTAGGGCACTTCACTACAAGGAGACACAAGACCTTCATTTAGTGGAGCCTCAGTAGTGTAAAGATGCTTTTTTTGTTGCTCCAAACACGCATCTTGAGTTGGGACAAAGAAAACAGACCAAAAAAACTGTGATCCTGGGCTGCAGCAAGAGCAGTGTGGGCAGCAGGGCAGGGGAAGTGATCCTGCCCCTTCACTCTGCACTGGTGAGACCCTTCCTGGAGTACTGCATCCAGTTCTGGAGGCCCTGGGACATATGGAGGTGCTGGAAGGTGTCCAGAGAAGGGCTATAAGGAAGAGTAGAGGTCTGGAGCTGCTCTGCTGTGAGGAAAGACAGAGAGTTTGGACTGTTCAGTCTGGAGAGGAGAAGGCTCCCAGGTAACCTTATTGTGGCCTTGCAGTATCTTAAAGGGGGCTTCAAGAAAGCTGGGGAGGGTCTTCTTAGGCTGTCAGGTAGTGACAGGACTGGGGGGGAATGGAACCAAGCTAGAAATGGGGAGATTCAGACTGGATGTTAGGAAGAAGTTCTTCAGCATGAGGGTGGTGAGACCCTGGCACAGGTTGCCCAGGGAGGTGGTCTCATCCCTGGAGGTGTTTAATGCCAGGCTGGATGAGGCTGTGGCCAGCCTGATCTAGTGTGAGGTGTCCCTGCCCATGGCAGGGAGGTTGGAACTGGCTGATCCTTGTGGTCCCTTCCAGCACTGACAGTTCTAAGATTCTGTAATTCTAGGATTCTATGAGTCTATCATTCTATGGTTCTGTGATTCTGTGATTCTATGGTTCTATGATTCTGTGATTCTGTGATTCTGTGATTCTGTGATTCTGTGATTCTATGATTCTGTGATTCTATGATTCTGTGATTCTGTGGTTCTGTGATTCTCTGATTCTGTGATTCTGTGATTCTGTGGTTCTGTGATTCTATGGTTTTATGATTCTGTGATTCTGTGGTTCTATGGTTCTATGATTCTGTGATTCTATGATTCTATGACTATGATTCTGTGATTTGATGAAATGGGTGGTGATCAGGTGGTTTGTGAGAAAAAAAAAGTGAGATCTGGAGCACTGTTTGGGTTTCCTGCAAAAAGGAAGGGAAGAGGAAGGAAACTGGAGAGGTCAGTGGGATTAGCAAGCTCCGAGAGCAGAAGACACAGCCATAGTCCTGTCTGGTGCAAAGCCATTGCACACAGTGATGCCTGAACAGCACATGTCTGAGCCTGGGAAGGTAACTTTCCTTCTGACCCTGCCCTCTTAGCCAGCTCTAGATATCCAGAGCAGCACCAGGGACACCTGCAGCCCTGGCAGTCCTATCAGCCATGCATCCCCTGTACCCACCCTGAACTTTATCCCAATGCTGCATTTGTTTTCCCATCCCAGTGGGCTGCACTGTTCTCTTCACTCCCCAACAGCCTCATTGTACTGTGGCTCCTTCCAAGCACCAACATTCCCTTGTAATCTCTCACAAATCCCTCTTTCCCTTGTCTGTCCCAGTTTCTGAATCCCCCCAAGGGCAGGGTTTGTAGCACGTGCACTGGGGCTCAGCCAGCAGCTCCAGTGCCTCTCTCTCTTCCAGATGGACCTGCTTTGCTGTGAGCAGACCATTCCCATGGTTTTATTTCTGATTCACCAAGCCCAGCCCCTAGCTTGGCATCTGCATACACGTCTGACCACATCCTTGTGGAGCTCCCCATGCCACTATGAGATCAGCAGAGGTTTTTTAGCTTCCTTTTGTCTGCTAAGATGCTACAGTTTCAAGGGAGGCTGAATTGCTGTTCAAGAGGCTGTGAAAGCCATTTTCCTTTCCTGTTTGCAGGGGTCATATCACTTCCCACTGGGAATTACTTCACTAGCTTTCTGTCATCTTCCATATCCAACAGAAAGGAAAGCACTGTCCATGCCTGAGAACATCCCAGTTTTGATCAGACACAAATACTGGCTGAAGGTTGATGCAGACAGATCTTAAGGAAGTATCAGTAAAAGGTACTGGGAAAGAAGTGAGTTTAAGAAAGGATATAAATAAGGAGCAGGATGCTGCTTTTGGTTTTTTTTTTTTTTTGGTAATATAGGTTGATAGGGTAGAAATGGTACATGCATGTCCAAAAATAAAGAGAGAGATGATATTGGTCCTGCACCTGGGTAGGCACAATCCCAAGCACAAGTCCAGGTTGGGTGGGGAATGGCTGAGAGCAGTCCTGAAGAAAAGGACCTGGGGGTCTGGGGTGATGAAAAGCTCAACCTGAGGCTGCAGTGTGAGTGCAGCCCAGACAGCAACTGTGTGCTGGGCTGCAGCAAGAGCAGTGTGGGCAGCAGGGCAAGGGAGGGGATTGTGCCCCTTGGCTCTGCTCTCCTCAGACCCAATCTGCAGTCCTGGGTGCAGTTGTGGAGTCCCCAGTGCAGGAAGGACATGGAAGTGTTGGAGCCAGTCCAGAGGAGGCCACCAAGATGCCAACCCTGAGAGTCCAGAACCAAAGGCACATCTCAGGACAGCCTTTGTACTCCAAAGCAGCTGAGCAGCCCAAGCAGCAGTTTCCACCTGTGTGTCTTTGGTGGCAGGAAGGGATTTAACCCATGGAGTGAGAAGCCATGGCAGCATGACAGATTCTGCAGCTGCCCAGGAGAAAAGGTTTCCCTTGCTGCCACCTGAGAGCAAAAAGAAGAAAGAAAAACTTCTTTTGAAGGGGGAGAAAACAGCCAGCCTGCCACATGGGCTGGGGACTGAGTGGCTGGAGAACAGCCAGGCAGAGAGGGACCTGGGGGTGCTGGTTGGCAGCTGAACATGAGCCAGTAGTATGCCCAGGTGGCCAAGAAAGCCATTGGCATCCTGGCCTGCATCAGGAACAGTGTGGCCAGCAGAAGCAGGGAGGTGTTTCTGCCCCTGTGCTCAGCACTGGTTAATCCACACCCCGAGTCCTGTGTCCAGTACTCCAAAGTACAAAGGCTTTGCCATCCTGGGTGTTTCTGTGATTCTGTGTCTAGCCTGCAAGAGCAGAGGAGAATCTGCAGTGCAGTGGGTAGTAAGCTGGTCAGATGCCTCCAGAAATCTATCTTTCCCTGGCAGCCATAGCATAAACAAAGTGCCCTACCTGTTATCCCTTCACAGAGGATTCTTGTGTTCAGCCTGAGCGCTGCAAAAACCGCAGCAAGCCATTGCAGCTTCTGGATATTTTTCTCTCCTTTGGGGTTTTCATCAAGATTCAGAACCATTTTTCAGTGAGTGCATGCCCTAAGACCCTCTCTGTCACTTAGAGAATGCTGCAAATTGACTCCATCACTTTACCTGCTGCTGCAAATTGGCTCTGAGCACACATAATGTGTCAGGTTTGCCTACTCACTTTCGGTTTTCACCCGCCTCGACTGGGCAGATCTGGGAGTAATGGGGTGAAATTGAGCAAAGGGAAATGCAGCCTGAATATCAGAGGAAATTTTCCTACCAGTGAGATCTATTAGAATGTGGAATAGTCCCTCAGGAAAAAGTGCTGGAAACCCCCTTGCTGGACTCATTAAAAACAGCCTGGCAAAAAGCGCGCCAGTAAAAACAGAGCAGAAGACAATCTGCATTGTCAGGGGATGGGGGAGATGATTCCCTGGGTTCTCTCAGGCTCCAATCTCTAGAATTTTAGGAGCTGAGCTCCACCAGCAGTAAATTCCCCTGGCTGCCTGAGATCTAATTGAAACAACAGAAAGTTTGCTCATAGGCATGGAAGGGAGAGAGCTCAGCCATGATCAGGCTGCAAGGTGGCTGTGACTCTGTCATTTATAGAATCATAGAATCATAGAGTGGTAAGGTTGGAAGGGACCTCAAGGATCAGCCAGTTCCAACCCCCTGCCATAGGCAGGGACACCTCCCACTAGAACAGGTCACTTAAGTCCTTATCCAACCTGGTCCTGAACACGTCCAGGGAGGGAGAAGCCACAGCCTCCCTGGGCAACCTGTGCCAGTGTCTCACCACCCTCACTCCAAACAACTTCCTCCTAACATCCAATTTCAATCTCCCCTCTGCCACTTCAAACCCATTCCCCTTGTCCTTGCATTCCCAGACCTTGTCAATAGTCCCTCCCCAGCCTTCCTGTAGCCCCCTTCACATCCTGGAAGGCTACTCTAAGGTCTCCTGGAAGCCTTCTCCTCTCCAGGCTGCAGAGCCCCAACTCTCTCAGCCTGTCCTCACAGCAGAGCTGCTGCAGCCCTCTCAGCATCTTGGTGGCCTCCCCTGCACTGGCTCCAACCCTTCCATGTCCTTCCTGTGCTGGGGGCTCCACAACTGCACCCAGGACTGCAGGTGGGGTCTGAGGACCTGCAGAGCAAAGGGACAGAATCCCCTCCCTTGCCCTGCTGCCCACACTGCTGTTGACGCTTCACTTGATCTGCACTGCACAAAGGCAGGAGGAAGGAGACAATTTTTTGTTTACCGTCTGCTGAAGCTGATCTTGTAAGTCAAACACACAGGCTTGATGCAGCATCACTGAGCTTAAGAGGGAGAGCTCTTTAAAGCAGGTAATAACAGAGTCCAGATCACAGTTCGTGGCGCTGCAGTTCTGTATCAAGAGCTGCCTGCGTGTGCTCAGAATCAAAAGTTCCACAGGTGCTTCCCACGGAACTTTCTGCTCCTTCCACAGCAGCAGCTGTGCACTACTCTGGGCAGTTCTGGAGCCCCCAGCACAGGAAGAACATGGAAGTGTTTGAACCAGTCCAGAGGAGGCCACCAAGATGCTGAGAGGGCTGCAGCAGCTCTGCTGTGAGGACAGGTTGAGAGAGTTGGGGCTCTGCAGCCTGGAGAAGAGAAGGCTTCCAGGAGAGCTTGGAGTGGCCTTGCAGGGTCTGAAGGGGGCTACAGGAGGGCTGGGGAAGGACTATTGACAAAGTCCTGTGATGACAGGAGGAGGAGGAGGTTTAAAGTGGCAGAGGGGAGATTGAAACAGGATGTTAGGGAGAAGTTTTAGCAGTGAGGGTGGTGAGACACTGGCACAGGTTGCCCAGGGATGTTGTGGAGCACAGAATCACCCAACATGATCTCTGATCACATTCTGTGCTGCTGTTCTCCACAACCTTCCTGGATGTGTTCAGGACCAGGTTGGATGAGGCCTTGAGTGCCCTGTGCTAGTGGGAGGTGTCCCTGCCTATGGCAGGGGTTTGGAACTGGCTGAGCTTTGAGTTCCCTTCCAACCTAAACCATTCTATGATTCTATGATTTCACCTCTCTGTGGAAGAATTGCTTGTATATTGATGGACAACAGATTGCCTCCCCAGGGAAGGGACACTGATTCCCAACTCTTCCTCTCTAAAATATGCTGGGTGTTAAGATTTTCCCATTGTCATTGGTCTAAATACCTCAGAGTTGAAATCTCAACAAATGAAAAAATGGAAAACAAATTGCCAAGTAACTCCAGGTGCTGCAGCCATGCCTGAAGTCACTGTCACTTTTTTACCTCCAGCAGTATTAATCACTTCCCTGCTTGCTGTGAGTAGGACAGCAAAGAAGAAGGAGGGAGAAATGAGATGGCAGGCTAAGCATGCAGGAGAACAGGCTGTCCCACAGCTGAAGAGCCACAAACCCAGAAAGCCTTTTTGTTTTCTCCTGGTGAATAGCTAGGATGATTTATAGAACCATAGAACTCTCAGGGTTGGAAAGGACCACAAGGATTATCCATTTCCAACTCCCCTGCCATGGGCAGGGACACCTCACATGAGATAGGTGGCTCAGAGCCACATCCAGCCTGACCTTAAAAACCTCCAAGGATGAGGCTTCCACCACTTCCCTGGGCAACCTGTGCCAGTGTCTCAACACCTTCATGATGAAGAACTTCTTCTTAACATCCAATCTGAATCTACCCATTTCTAGTTCTGTTCCATTTCCCCTAGTCCTATCACTACCTGACAGTCTAAAAGGTCCCTCCCCAGCTTTCCTGTAGCCCCCTTCAGATGCTGGAAGGCCACAATAAGGTTTCCTCAGAGCCTTCTCCTCTCCAGGCTAAAACAGTCCAAACTCCCTCAGTCTGTCTCCATAGGAGAGGAGCTGCAGCCCTCTGAGCATCCTCATGGCCCTTCTCTGGACACAGTCCAGCACTCTCACTTCTTGCCATCCTCTCACATCCCTGGTGACCTGCCTGCTGGAGTCTGTGCTTGTCTGAGGCCAAACATCAAGACCAAGAAGGTGAGTGAGGGGAGCACCACTCAAGCCCTTTCCAGCACAAGATTTTCCTCCATCCTTGTGCATGTCCTGGAGAAGCCTGCTGGAAAGACCTTCCAGTTGACCACACAGCAGGGCCCCTGAGGAGCAGTTACTTACTGTAGTGGCTAAGATTGGTAACTTTGATTTCCAGAGTTGGCTAAGAGAAGGGCATTGGCAAATTGCAACTAAATAAAGCAACTGCTCTAGTTCATAGTGACCAATTCTCTCCCCAGCCTTCAAAAGCAGCTAAACTTCATGACTCAAACCTCCACTCCTGCTCTGAATGCTTTGTCTTTGCAACAAGGACAGAGGGGAAACGGCTGAAGCCACTTAGTCTTCAAGGGCTGTTTGTGGCCAGCAAATTTCTGTTCAGCTGCACCCTTTGACTTGGCAGAATTCAGGGAGAGGTGAACTTGGAATTCCTTGGGGCAGAGGCCAGCTGGTGGCTTCTTGTCCCCCTGCACAGCTGTGAGGTGGTGTGAGGGTTTGGGAGTTCCCTGCCCCCCACACTTTGTAAAATGACCCAGACTAGAACTCAGCCAGCTGGAAGTGAAGGACTGAAGCTCTATTTACAGCTCAGCACAATGTATCACAGTCTCACAGTATCACCAGGGTTGGAAGAGACCTCAAAGCTCATCAAGTCCAACCCATCACCACAGCCCTCCAGACCAGACCATGGTACCAAGTGCCACATCCAAACCTGCCTTGAACACCTCCAGGGACGCTGACTCCACCACCTCCCTGGGCAGCCCATTCCAGCAGTCAATGACTCTCTCAGGCAACAACTTTCTCCTCACCTCCAGCCTAAACTTCCCCTGGCACAGCTTGAGACTGTGTCCTCTTGTTCTGCTGCTGCTTGCCTGAGAGAAGAAAGCAACCTCCTCCTGGCTACAACCACCCTTCAGGTAGCTGTAGACAGCAAGAAGGTCTCCCCTGAGCCTCCTCTTCTCCAGGCTAACCAATCCCAGCTCCCTCAGCCTCTCTCCATAGGGCTGTGCTCCAGGCCTCTCCCCAGCCTCGTTGCCCTTCTCTGGACACACTCAAGCACCTCAATGTCCTTCTTCAATGGAGGGGCCCAGAACTGGACACAGGACTCAAGGTGTGGCCTAAGCAGTGCAGAGTCCAGGGGGAGAATGAGCTCCCTGCTCCTGCTGGCCACACTCTTGCTGATGCAGGCCAGGATGCCATTGGCCTTCTTGGCCACCTGGGCACACTGCTGGCTCGTGTTCAGGGGGTGTCCATCAGCACCCCCAGACCCCTCTCTGTTTGGTTGTTCCCCCACCCCCAGCCTGTAGCTCTGCATGGGGTTGTTGTGGCCAAAGTGCAGCACTCAGCACTTGGATTTGTTGAGCTCCATCCCCTTGGACTCTGCCCATCTGTGCAGGTGGTCGAGGTCCTGCTGCAGAGCCCTTCTGCCCTCCAACCCAGCAACATCAGCCCCCAGCTTGGGGTCAGCTGCAAATTTGCTGGTGCCTGACTCGATGCCCTGGTCCAGATCCTCACTGAAGATGTTCCAGAGGATGGGGCCCAGCACTGATCCCTGGGGCACACTGCTAGTGCCCGGCCTCCAGCTGCATGTGGCACCATTCACCACCACTCTCTGGGCTCAGCCCTCCAGCCAGTTCCTAACCCAGCACAGAATGTTGCCAGTCTGCAACACTCTGTACAAGCAAAGATGTACACAATAGACAGGAATAGTTACAGACAGAGACAAGTTAAAGGTAATACAGAACCACAATCCCCCTCCCAGAAATCAGAGACCGCAGGAGGGGCTCCCAACCACCCTTCCACCTTCTCCCCACCCCTGTACCTTACCCCAGGGTTTGCCTTACATGCAAAGTGAATTAGGAGGCTCAACCATGGAGGTTAGAAGAAAAGTGGTCAGTGAAGATTAATGTGCAAAGAGAAGCCAGAAGCCAGACCACCCAAGACACTGTGCCCCCAGAGAGACAGACTGAGTGTGTTATCTAATGTTTTGGTTTCTTCTCTTAAACATCTCAGCAAGCCTATGAGTGAAGCAGACATCACCATGTTTTCCTTTCACAGCCTATAGTGTAATTTTCTCTATTAAAATATTCCAATTAGCCTCAAACCAGCACAGGTGGTTTGTGTTCTGCACTGCAGGGACCTGCAGCCCAGCAGCCAGCCAGGCTTGTGCAGCTCAGGTTCTCCTCAGCGCCTGCAGACCTCACCCAGCTCTGCTCCCTAAATGAAGGTAGCTTTTTTCCCATGTCACCTTCAAATTCTGCAGGTTGTAGTTCTCAGTAGCAAAGCCCTAGGACCCCTCACCCTTCAGAGCCTGCTCTTCACTTGTGTGAGTGTACCCAGGTCCTGCAAGGTGGGAATGTACCCACAGCAGTGACAACAGTGTCCTCCTTTCACTCCAAGGGGCTGATAGTACCCTGGAGATATCACGGTATCTGGATCCAGGTATCCAGTATCCTGGATATGAGGAGAGAGCCACACAATCATAGTATGGTTTGGGTTGGAGGAGACCTTAAAGATCATCTAATTCCAACCCCCTGTCATGGGCAGGGACACCTCCCACTAGAACAGGCTGCTCAGGGCTTCATCCAATCTGACCTTGAACAGCTCCAGGGAGGGAGCAGCCACAACCTCCCTGAGCAACATGTTCCAGTGCCTCCCCACCCTCAGTGGAAACAATTTCTTCCTGATTTCCAGTCTAAATCTCCTCTTTCCCAGCTCAAACCCCTCATTCCATCACTACAATCCCTTGTAAAAAGTCCCTCCCCAGCTCTCCTGTATCTCCCTCCAGGTACTGGAGGTGCTCTAAGGTGTCATAGAATCATAGAATGGTAAGGTTGGAAGGGACCTAAAGGATCATCTAGTTCCAACCCCCCACCATAGGCAGGGACACCTCCCACTTGAACATCCCCAGCTCTCAGCCTGCCCCCATAGGGGAGGTTCTCCAGCTCTCTAATCATCTTCATGGCCTCCTCTGGACCCTCTCCAACAGTTTCATGTCCTTCTTGTGCTGGGGGCGGACAGCCTCCTAATTTCTGTCCAATCTCTCCCTGGGTGATTCAGGTCATTAGAGTTATTTTGCAACATGCTCTTAATAACCTGCAGACGCTCTCGTCCAGCCCTGAAATCATACCCAAAAGGCCAAGGTCTGGGGAGCTGAAGACAACACTGCTAATGAGTCCCTGATTGATTAAAAGTAAATACATTTTTATTCAGAGAAAAGGGCATTTGTTACCACAAACATTTCACCTCCAGCACAAATCCGAGCTGTGTTTACATTTACTAAGGGATTATAGCAGCACTACAACTAATTACTTCCCAGCAGCTATTGGCCTCAGGTTAGATGTAAGCTACTTCTGGCAATATGTGATGTGGGTTCATGGAAAAAAAGGAAGCCCATGTTTTCCTTGTCTTGGTGGAAAACAGGGCAATGGTGAGACCTGAGTGAAGATCCTATGCATAATGCAACACACAATAAGAGCTTATTACAAGGAGAGGACTTGAGGAGATCAAAAAAAAAAAAACCAAAACCAAACCCCAAAACCATTAGTCTGTCCCCTTGCTTTCTGGTGAGAGGGAAATATTCATTATTCTGTTTGTATTTCATAGATGGCCTCGAGTTGTGCAATTATCACATAGGAAAGGGCACATTGCTTGCTGGAGACAGACTGCAGATTCAGACTCCTTGATGACCTTCAGCTGCATGGAATCAGTTGCCTGCTCCTGATGTGACCCATGCCAGTCAGAGCATGCTCTGGATCAGTAGAATGCTGTTTGTGCCTCATCTACAAGGCCAAGTGCTGCCTGCTGCACTTGGGTCACAACAACCCTGTGAATGTTCCTGGTTTGGGGCAGAGTGGTTGGAAAGTTGTGCAGCAGAGAAAGACCTGGGGGTGTTGGTTAGCAGCACCTGAACAGGGGCCTGTGCATGCCCAGGTGGCCAAGAAGGACAAATGCATCCTGGCCTGGGTCAGCAATGATGTGACCAGGAGGATCAGATTGTCCTCTTGTGCTCAGCACTGGTGAGGCCACAGCTTCAGTGCTGGGGTCAGTTTTGGGCCCCTCACTGCAAGAAGGACATTGAGGGGCTGGAGTGTGTCCAGAGAAGGGCAACAAAGCTGGGAAAGGGTCTGGAGAAGAGGCCTGGGGAGGAGCAGCTGAGGGAGCTGGGTGAGGGGTTAGTGTGCAAAAGAGGAGGCTGAGGGCAGAGCTCATTGCTCTCTGCAGCTCCCTGAGAGGAGGTTGGAGAGAGATGGGTTTGGTCTCCAGTAACAAGTGACAAGATGAGAGGAAATGCCCTCAGGCTACAACAGGTTGGAGATTAGAAGAAACTCCTTCCCTGAAATGGTTCTCAACCACTGGCACAGGCTGCCCAGGGAGGAGGTTGAATCCTCATCCCTGAAAGTGTTTCAGAGAGGCAGAAATGTGGTGCTGTTTAGCACCAGCCTTGGCAGAGTTAGAGAAGGGTTGGCCCCAGTAATCTTAAAGCTCTTCTCCAACCAAAACCATTCTATGATTCTGTTTACCAGCCCTTTAGTGTGAGAATTTTATTCTTTCTGCAGTCCCAACACAGTCACAGCTTTGCTATTCTATGACGAATCTCTAAACTCTCTATTCTCCCATCCTGTGACACATAATTTGTGCTAAGTCACTGTCAAGATTAAAATATCTATTAGGATTCAAAGAAAGAGGCTGCTCCAGGTTCAGGCAGTGAACTGCCCTCAAATTACTGAGTTATGAATAACTTTGAGCTGTTACAAATTACTACTATTAACCAAATCCTGTAATTACAGCAAGAAGCTAAGTCTGGTAGCATAATTCCTGGTGTAGATAGTTTTTTAGTGTGTGTCTTAGGGAATAAAACCTCAGAGCATGCAGGGAAATGGCTGTTGTGATTCTGCCAAAGTAAGTGGGGTTTGCTGAGCTGGATTTGCTCTAGGCTGTGACAAAACATAACACCCAGGGTGACAGATAAGTCCATACTCTGGTTAAAATACTGAAGGCCCTAGTGAAGGCTTTGCTATTTTTCATGAGGAATATCCTCCTTGAAGGCTTCTCACCAGAACTGGTCTGTAACACCAAGAAATTGCTGACTGACTCTAGATAATCCCTGGCTGGCCACAGGGACTCTGTCACACAGTGGAAACCTCAGAGCAGCTCAGCATAAGCACCCAATAGCCCTGTCTTGTCCCCAGGCAGAAATGCATCACCTCAGCATCCTTGAATGATGGAGTGGTTTGAGTTGGAAGAGAAGGGAATCTGGTTCCAACTCCCTGCCATGGGAAGGGGCAGCTTCCACTAGACCACATTGCTCAGGGTCTCATCCAACCTGCCTTTGAACAGCTCCAGGGAAGGGGCATCCACACTCTCCCTGTGCCAGTGTCTCTCCACCCTTTGATCACATTCTGTGCTTCTGTGCTCCACAACCTCGCTGGAGGTGTTCAAGACCACATTGGATAAGGACTTAAGTGACCTGTTCTGGTGGGAGGTGTCCCTGCCTATGGCAGGGGGTTGGAACTGGCTGATCTTTGAGGTCCCTTCCAACCTTCCCATTGTATGATCCTATGAAATCATTCTTGCATACCTTCAGTGGCAGAGGTTTCACGGCCTGCGAGGGAAGCATTGGAAGGAAAGAACCTTGCTTTGCCTTCAGAGTGTGGCTGAGTTTGTAGTGAGGGGAAACAAAATAAACCATGGCTAAACAGCAGAAATCCATGAAAAGCAGACTTGCACTAATGCAAATGGGACTTTAAATGGAAAAGAAATAAGCCAAGATCTGAGGGTTAGACCCTGAGAATGTCTATGCACATGAAGCATCTCTTCCAGCTTTCCTGAAGGGACTGTCAAACAGAGATTTCTCAGTGGAGGTTGTCTTTTACAAGGGGGCAAACATGCAAGGCAACCTCTCAGCACCTGGTGTGCTTCTGCTCTAAAAACAACTTGTTTGCTTAGCTATGGATTAGCTTTCCAAGGCAAGATGTTAAACCATCATCCATTACTGCTGGAGCTGGCAGGCAGAGCTTCTTCAACCCTTCCTCCCTCACAAAGTTCCCTTCAAAGGAATGGATGTTTGTGAGAAAAGCAATGCAGTAACCAGGATCATAGGATCATAGAATCACAGGGGTTGGAGGGGACCTCCAACGCTCATCTGGTCCAGCCTCCCACCCAGAGCAGATCACAGAGAAACACATCCAGGCAGGTTTTGAATATCTCCAGAGAGGAAGACTCCACAACCTCCCTGGGCAACCTGTTCCAGTACTCTGTCACCCTCACAGGGAAAAAAAAATCCTCCTCATGTTTCCATGAAACTTTCTATGCCTCAACTTCCACCCAGTGCCCCTTGTGCTGGATCTGTACCATACCAGCCCCTGAAACTGAAGACAACAAAACCCATACTGGTGTATTAGCTGCTTGTTGAGGTTTTCATGTACAAAGGCTTTCTTCTGCTGCAAACAGAAAGCATCCACCTGTTTTGGTTACTGCTTTTGTCACCCCATTACCAACAACTGTTCCAATGCTGCCAATCAGAATGGTCCTTTTACTGGAGTTTCCCACTGGAAGGTTGTCCAGTCTGGTGTCTGTGATCATAGAATCATAGAATCACAGAATGGGAAGGTTGGAAGGGACCCCAAGGATCAGCCAGTTCCAACCCCCTGCCATAGGCAGGGACACCTCCCACTAGCACAGGTCATTCAAGGCCTCCTCCAACCTGGCCTTGAACACCTCCAGGGAGGTTGTGGAGCACAGAATCATGTTCAAAGATCACGTTGGGTGATTCTGTGCTCCACAACCTCCCTGGGCAACCTGTGCCAGTGTCTCACCACCCTCACTGCAAACAACTTCCTCTTAACATCCAGTCTAAATCTTTCCTCTGCCAGTTTAAACCCATTTCCCTTTTCCTGGCATTGCAAGCCCTTGTCAATAGTCCCTCCCCAGCCTTCCTGCAGGCCCCCTTCAGATACTGGAAGGCTACTCTAAGGTCTCCTGGAAGCCTTCTCTTCTGCAGGCTGCAGAACCCCAACTCTCTCATTCTGTCCTCACAGCAGAGCTGCTGCAGCCCTCTGAGCATCCTCATGATGATCAATGTGAGTAAGGATGGCTTGGGTGTGACACCTTGCTACCTGCCAGAGGCTCTGACAGCACATCAACTCCCAGTACCAGACAGATCATAGTGTGTTAGGGGTTGGAAGGGACCTCTGAGGATCACCAAATCCAAATTCCCTGCCAAAGCAGCATCACCTAGGGCAGGTCACACAGGAATGCATCCAGATGGGTTTTGGAAGTATCTAGAGGAGAGTTCACAGCCTCTCTGGGCAGCCTGCTCCAGACCTCCAACACAGTCACAGTAAAGAAGTTTCTCTTCATGTTGAGGTGGAGCTGGGTTCCAGCTTGTATCTATTCTTCCTTGTCCTATCAATGGGCACCACCAAAAAGAACCTGGAACCTTCATCTTGACAGCCACCCCTCAGATATTTATAGACACTGATCAGATGCCCTTGCAGTCTTCTTCTCTCCAGACTAAACCACCCCAGGGCTCAACCAGAGCTCAGTCTTTCTCCATAGCAGAGATGTTCAAGTCCCTTCATCATCCTCATGACTCTCCTGTGGAATCTCTCTAGCAGGTCCCTGTCTCTCTTGAACTGGGGAACCCAAAACTGGACACAGTATTCCAGGTACGGTCTCACAAGGGCAGAGCAGAGGGGGAGAAGAAGGGTTCATTCAGTGGAGGGAGCTACCAGGCTGTCTGAAGAATCTGGGTGAGATTCTTTGTGACCTCCTGAATTTTGCAAGGGCAGAACAGAGACCTACTGTGACCTGGGTTTGCCCAGGACCAGCAGGGGTGAATTCAGGTTTTCTGACTCACCCAAACTTGTTCAAGAGCCACTTAAAACATGACTTTGGCAGGAGGGTCGGAACTAGATGAAGCTTACATAAGAGCAATAGGAATAGGTTGCCCAGGGTGGTGGTGGAGTTGTTGTCTCTGAAGTGTTCAAAAAATATGTAGATATGGCACTTCAGGACATGGTTCAGTGGCCATAGCCGTGTCAGGTTGATCATAGAATCATGGAATAGTAAGGTTGGAAGGGATCTCAAGGATCAGCCAGTTCCAAACTCCTGCCATAGGCAGGGACACCTCCCACTAGAACAGGTCACTCAAGGCCTCCTCCAACCTGGCCTTGAACACCTCCAGGGAGGTTGTGGAGCACAGAATCACCCAACGTGATCAAAGATCATGTTGGGTGATTCTGTGCTCCACAACCTCCCTGGGCAACCTGTGCCAGTGTCTCACCACCCTCACTGCAAACAACTTCCTCTTAACATCCACTTTCAATCTCCCCTCTGACAGTTTTAACCCATTCCCCTTGTCCTGTCGTTGCAGGACCTTCTCAATAGTCCCTCCCCAGCTTTCCTGGAGCCCCCTTCAGGTCCTGGAAGGCTACTCCAAGCTCTCCTGGAAGCCTTCTTTTCTCCAGGCTGCAGAGCCCCAACTCTCTCAGCCTGTCCTCAGAGCAAAGCTACTGCAGTCCTCTCAGCATCTTGGTGGCCTCCTCTGGATCTGCTCCAACACTTCCATGTCCTTCCTGTGCTGGGGGCTCCAGAACTGCACACAGGACTCCAGATGAGGTCTGACGAGACTTGATGACCTTTAAGGTCCATTTCAAGCCAAACAACAAAAAATGTTTCCCTGTTACCTTGTCCTCCAAACTTCCTTTCTTGTCCCTCAAATACTTCAGTCCAATGTGCCGAGGCAGATGTGGAGGAGCTTGGAGGGACTGAGTGGCACCGCTATGTGTTTACACTCTTCACAGGGTGGAATCACTGAGGCACTCCAAGCTTTCAAAACATACTTACCTCATCTGAAGTGTGTCTTAAAGAGCACATGGGCCTCTGTGAGACACCAGCACACCACAAAATTCCTCTGGATGTGATCCTCACAGCTGCAAATCCTCCCTCCCTCCCCATTACGCATTCTGTCAGGCAGCCGCGCGGCTCCTTTGGCATACATCGGCTCAGCTCCTTCCTTCAGCATTATTAATTTTTGACATGGAGTGACTCTGAACATGGTAAATACACAGAGTAATTGGTATGTTAAACAGGGGAAGCATAATGAATCTCATGTACAACCACGACTCGCTGCTGCTGCAGAGCTGGACTGAAGCAGAATACACAATGGTGCTGCCGAGTGCAGCAGGCGCTGCTTTGCCGAGCCCCCGTGGTTCACAGGTGGTGCCTCGGCCTCTCCTCTGCTTACCATACACCCAGCCACAGTGTAATGGCTGAAATGACTTTGAAGCTGTCCCAGTGGAACCAATTTTCACCCTCTGTGAATGCAAACTGCAGCCTTCCAGCACAGAGGTTGGGTTGGTGTGATTTAAGGTGTGAGGCCAGGCTGAGAATGAATGTAGGCTGTTGTGGTAGGGATTGAGCCCTTCAGTCTTGGGCTGCCCAGTTTGAAGAGGGACAGGGATCTACTGGAGAGAGTCCAGCAGAGGGCTATGAGGATGATGAGGGGACTGAGCACTGCCTGGTGAGGAGAGGCTGAGGGACCTGGGGCTGCTTAGTCTGGAGAAGAGAAGACTGAGAGGGGATTTAATCAATGTTTATAACTCTCTGAGGGCTGGGGGTCAGGAGTGGGGGGACAGGCTCTGCTCACTGCTGCCTGGGATAGGACAAGCAGCAGTGGATGGAAGCTGCAGCACAGGAGGTTCCAGCTCAACACAAGGGAGAACTTCTTGACTGTGAGGGTCCCAGAGCCCTGGCACAGACTGCCCAGAGAGGTTGTGGAGTCTCCTTCTCTGGAGCCTTTCAAGGCCTGTCTGGTTGTGTTCCTGTGTGCCCTGAGCTGGATTGTCTGGTCCTGCTCTGGCAGGGATATTGGACTGGATGAGCTCTTTGTGTCCCTTCCAACCCCTGACATCCTGTGAACCTGTGATCCTGTGACTCTGGAACAGGTTGCTCAGGAGGGTTGTGGATGCTCCTTCCCTGGAGGTTTTCAAGGCTAGGTTGGATGAGGCCTTGAGGCATCCCTGCCTATGGAGGGGGGTTGGATTTAGATGATCTTTAAGATCCCATCCAACCTAAACCATTCTATGATTCTATGACTCATGGTGATGGAGTAGGGCTTCTTGGGAGAGATGTTCTCCACACTAATGCTTTGGGAAGAGACATTCTTCTGATGAGGAGAGATATGTCAGCTGGGGAGGTTGCTGCTGGCTTGTCTGCACTGATGGGAAATCTTCTTTAGCAGAAGCAGATAGCCCATCTCAGCCTAGGCTTGCAGGGATGACAGGTTGGTTGTGAAATACAGGTCATGAGTTTTAAGTGTAGAGATGAGAAATTCCCCTCTAAATTTGGCTAGAAGTCAGTGGAAGAGGGAGGTATACTAGAAAGGGTGAGAAGAAGTGTTAGGAAAAAATATATTCCAACAACTTGGGCCATTAAGGATGAATTCTTTATCATGAGGGTAGTGGAACACTGGAACAGGTTGTCTGGGGAGGTGTTTGGGGCCACATCCCTGGAGATTTTCAAGGTGAGGCTCAACAGGGCTCTGGGCAACCTGATCTAGCTGAGGATGTCCCTGCTGACTGCAGAGAGGGTTGGAGTGGATGACACTTGGAGTTCCCTTCCAACCCAGACCATGCCATGATTCTATGAACTCTTACCATAGAATCACAGGATCATAGGATCACAGGATTGTTTTGGCTGGAAAAGACCTCTAAGATGATCAAGTAAACCTTCAACCCAACACAACCCTGGGCACTAAATCATGTCCCAGAGTGCCACATCCACACATTTCTTGAATACCTCCAGGGGTTATGAGTGCAACATAGAATCATAGAATGGTAAGGTTGGAAGGGACCTCAAGGATCATCCAGTTCCAACCCCCTGCCAT
>VWZE01021924.1:11918-24110 GCA_013396675.1 Eubucco bourcierii | reverse complement strand
CTTTTCCTCAGGGCTGCTCTCAGCCATTCCCCACCCAGCCTGGAGCTGTGCTTGATATTGTGCCTACCCAGGTGCAGGACCTTACATTTGGTCTTGTTGAATGCCATGAGGTTGGCCTGGGCACAGCTCTGCAGCCTGTCCAGGTCCCTCTGGATGGATCCCTGCCCTCTAGCAAGTGACTGTGCCACACAGCTTGGTGCCATCTGCACACTTGTTGAGGCTGCACTGATTCCTCTGTCCATGGCACTGACAAAGATGTCAAACAGCACTGGTGCCAGCACTGACCCCTGAGGGACACCACTTGGCACTGCTCTGCAGGTGAACATTGTGCCCTTGATCACCACTCTCTGTGTGCCACCATCCAGCCAATTCCTTATCCAGCAGTGCTCCACCCATCAGGTCCATGTTTTTCCAGTTTGGTGACCAGGATGTCATGTGGGACACAGTCAAATGCCTTACATCTCACTGGGCAACCTGTCCCAATCCCTCCTATCCAAGCTCCACAATCATATCAGCCCCAGTTTGTATCTTTCTCTAGTTTCCCCTTGGGAAGAGCACCCACTAAACACAGGACTTCCACCTCTTGAGTTACTGTTTTGAATCCAATCAATCTGGTCCAGAGTCGAAGCCAAAAGATCAAATCAAAACTTATTGCACAATTCAGAACTGGCAAAACACACAAATGCTGCTTGAGATGCCATTTGCCTGCCAGCTCCATGCCATTGCTTTTAGTGGTAACTCACAACTAGAAGACAGACACACGGTTGGCAGCAGAATGGGACTGTAATATCTGACCAGGAACAGAGCTGACAGACATCAGCAGAATGCCCACAGACAGCATAATCAGGAACCTGACCTGTCTGCTGCTCTACCAGTGGTACTGCATAAATAATTAATTGTACCTGCCAGTGGAACATATAACACCAGGTAGTTCTGTGCTTTTTGTTTTCTGCAGCAAACCTTGATCTTTCTCTGTGTTATCTGTCACAGAAGAAGCTGGAAGGAGGAGAGCAGACCCTTGTTACTTGTGTGATAGCCTACCTGCTTTCTCAGATGGTTCCTGAAGAGGGCCTGCTGACAGGGTATGAAATACCTCAGCAGTGCCTGGCAGAACTGAATCAGTAGGAAAAAAAAAACCCAACAGTATCTGGATGCCTTAATGTGAGCCTGGTGCATCAACCAGAAGAACCCATTGATACACATGAGGGGATTCTGCCCCTCTGTTCTTCTTTCCTGAGACTCCACCTGCAGCACTGCATCCAGTTCTGGAGCCCCCAACACTGGAGGACATGGAACTGTTGGAGAGAGTCCAGAGGAGGCCACAAAGATGCTCAGAGGGGAAGCTCCCCTATGGGGACAAGCTGATAGAGTTGGAGCTGTTCAGCCTGGTGAAAAGAAGGCTCTGGAGGCACCTTAGAGCAGCCTTCCAGTACCTGGAGGGGGCAGCAGGAGAGCTGGGGAGGGACTTTTCACAAGGGACTGAAGTGCCAGGATGAAGGAGAACGGATTGAGGCTGGGAGAGGGGAGATTTAGACCGGAGATTAGGAAACATTTTTTCCCCTGTGAAGGTGACAGAACCCAGGAACAGGCTGCTCAGGCTGTTGTGGAGTGTCCCTCTCTGGAGATATTAAAAACCTGTCTGGATGTGTTCCTGTGTGATCTGGCATAGGTGATGCTGCTCTGACAGGGGGGTTGGACTGGGTGATCATTTGAGGTCCCTTCCAGCAGCTGACATTCTGTGATTCTGTGTTTCTTTCTATTTGGTTTTATGATGTGAGCTTTAGAAGAACCCTGAAAACAGTCTGGAGACTTTTTTTTTCCTTCCCTTTTTCTTATTAATACCTACATCATTTGATCTGAGAATGACATTTCTTTCTGGACAAGAAGCTCATGTGATAAGGCTAACAGCTGAGAGCTGAAACCCACACTCTGAAATTCAGCAAGTACAGAAATAAAAGGCACAAGTTAGCACCAGTGTCTCCTCTGAGGAAACATCTGAGCTAAGTTTAAACACAGAGATGGAATGGCCACCTGGAGACCAGTGCCAGGTGGTGACCCTCAGGGGTCAGCGCTGGCACCAGTGCTGTTTAACATCTTTGTCAGTGCCATGGAAGGAGGAATCAGTGCACCCTCAACAAGTGTGCAGATGACACCAAGCTGTGTGGCACAGTCACTTGCTAGAGGGCAGGGATCCATCCAGAAGGACCTGGACAGGCTGCAGAGCTGTGCCCAGGCCAACATCATGGCATTCAATAACGCCAAGTGTAAGGTCCTGCACCTGGGTAGGCACAATGCCAAGCACAGCTCCAGGCTGGGTGGGGAATGGCTGAGAGCAGCCCTGAGGAAAAGGACCTTGGAGTTTGGGTTGATGAAAACCTCAGCACAGGAAGGACATGGAAGTGTTGGAGCCAGTCCAGAGGAGGCCACCAAGATGCTGAGAGGGCTGCAGCAACTCTGCTGTGAGGACAGGCTGAGAGAGTTGGGGCTCTGCAGCCTCTAGAAGAGAAGGTTTCGAGGGAACATAAGAGTGGCCTTCCAGGATCTGAAGGGGTCCTACAGGAAGGCTGTGGAGGGACTATTGACAAGGGCTTGTAATGACAGGACAAGGAGCAATGGGTTTGAAGTGTCAGAGGGGAGATTTAGACTGGATGTCAGAAGGAAGTTGTTTGCAGTGAGGGTGGTGAGACACTGGCACAGGTTGCCCAGGGAGGTTGTGGCTGCTCCCTCCCTGGAGGTGTTCAAGGCCAGGTTGGATCAGGCCTTGAGTGACCTGTGCTATTGGGAGGTGTCCCTGCCTATGGCAGGGGTTTGGAACTGGATGATCCTTGAGATCCCTTCCAACCTTACCATTCTATACTTTTATGATTCTATGAATACTGCATTCAACTGAGGTACCTAAGCCCATTTTGAGGCCAGCAGCCAGCAGATGTGTGTCCCTCCATCCTTCTTTCCCCTTCCAGGAGTTAGAATACTATTCCTGTTTCAATGTAACATATGTTTGCTGAAGGTGGATGGAAGTCTTGCCCTATGTAACTGACACAGCTCTGTTAAAGGCACCATAAAGCTCACCAAAAGAAAAAAAAGAAAAAGTTAGAAACCCCAGCACAGTGATTGCAAGAGTTACTCCCAGAGCCAAGAAGAATCCAATGCCATAAGGATGCAGAACAATAGCATATGATCTCATAAGGGATACAGTTTCAGCCTGGGCCTGATAAACTCTGGTACATAAACTTGCACCTGCACTCACTTCCCAAGAGCAGACACTTGGCTTTGTTCTACAGAGTCAGAAGCCTGCATGCTCTCTTGCAGAACCTGTTCACAGAAACACAGAAACCTTCAGGTTGGCAAAGCCCCTCAGGATCACCAAGCCCTTGTCCCTACTCTACAAGGTGCACCCTAAACCATATCATCCTCAAGCACCACATTCAAATGACTTTCAAAACACTTCCAGGTTTGGTGACTCCACCACCTCCCTGGGCAGCCCATTCCAGCAGTCAATGACTCTCTCAGGCAACAACTTTCTCCTCACCTCCAGCCTAAACTTCCCCTGTTTCCTACTGTCCAGCCTAAGCCTATCCAGTAGCAGCTTGAGGCCATTCCCTCTTGTCCTGTCACTAATTATGTGGGAGAAGAGCCCAGCACCAACCTTTCCACAACCTCCTTTCAGGTAGCTGTAGACAGCAATGAGGTCTGCCCTCAGCCTCCTCTTTTTCAGACTTTTTCATCCCCAGCTCCTTCAGTTGCTCTTCATCAGATTTAATCTCCAGGTCCTTCATCAACTTCATTGCTCTCCTCTGCGCTCACTCCTGCACCTCTACATCTCTCTTGTATTGAAGTCCCCAAAGTGTCAGGATTTGATTCTCTACTTGAAAGTTACATTCCTGGGCTGCTCCTATTGCTACCCAAATAACTGCAGTTCTTCTGGCTCCAGTCCTTCACTAAATGTTGGATGCATTCACTTTAGAAAAATCAGGCAGAAGTTGGCACAAAACTGAACAAGTCCTCAGTCTGAAACCTTACTCTTGCTAGATCTCTCACATCTTCTCCTCCCATCAAAAAAAGGGTCATATTTACATGCCATGTAACTGAGCACTAGTTAGCTGGCATTGCAGAAGCTTTTTGCAACTCTTCTTCTCAAGAAACCTTCCTCTAGGACCTGATCTGGGCTAAGGCATCACTGTACCTCTTTGGATCTGTCCTTGAGATTGTCTGAATGTTGATGCCAGCCCAGAGACCCAAAATCTAAGGAGAGAGTTTGAACCATTTCTGAACTCTACAGTTAAATGGAAAATCTTCAAACTGGGAACTCTGATTCATGAATTATCTTAGAAAGATAAAGCTGAGAAAGAGAAAGCATCAAGACTTGAAGCTAAGGGTTAGGGTTTGTGTTTAGACCCATCACAAGTCTGTAATGCACACCCAAGGTGGACCAGCACCGGTGGCCTGTTGCCCTACAGACCAAGAAACTGTCATCCACAGTTTCTTGGTCTGCAGGGCAACAGGCAAAAGTATCAGCAGAAAGTACCCATTGCTAGAGGTGCACAAACACATCAGGCAGTACCTCTGGACTTCTCAGAATTGACTTAGCTCCTTTTTAGATGCCATCAAAAGCAACTAAAACAAAGCGTTGAGAGCGCAGTGCCCTGCACGAACAGCTTGAATCACCTGGCTGGTGGTAATAGCCTGCCACAAAAACTCTGATCAAGCATGCATGTGAGCTTTCCTTTCACCAGCTGATGCTTCCCAAGTGAAAGGACACTTCAGCTCTGATAAAACTTCCCCTCTGTTGTCTGAGTTCCGTTTGCTTGCTGGCAAAGCCCAGCGCTGCCTCTGCTCTCTGTTCTCCACGCTTGTGCAGGGAGGCCAAACCAAAGCCTTTGGAGGCTTCTCAGTAGTACTGCCTGGAGCAAACACCACAGCTCAATAGCAATTTAATATTGTAATCAGGGAGCAAACTGTGCAGTTTTGGCACATGGTGGTAATTATTAACTACATGCATTACTGTTGTGATCCTAGTAGCTAATATTTACTAAAGGTTCCCTGCGTGGGGAAGACCTTTCCTAGATGTGAGCAGTGGAGCTGTTCCTGAGTGATTGTCAGTGGGCCTTTAAGCCTGGGCTCATGTTCACTGCTTCAAGATGAAACATCAATACTTAGAAATTGTACTTCAAAAGGCTTATTTCATGAATAATAAATTTTCAGGGTGTAAAACCATACCAAGCACCAGAACGTTTTGTGAATTTATGGGGAAGTTTTGCACTGGAAAAGGGGAAAAAAAAATTAAAATCTTGGAAGATAAGGTTATATAAAAAAAAAATAAAATAAAAGCACATCTCAGGCTCCCTAGCATAATAAAAAGGAGACTGGATTTAAACTTTAAATCATTCTTGCTCCTAGGATTTTTGTTTGGTGCCATGATGTAGCTCTTCCTCCCCTCCTCCTGCTCTTAGAAGTCACAGAATCAATCACAGAATGTTAGGGGCTGGAAGGGAACCTCCAAAGATCATTGAGTCCAAATGCCCTGCCAAAGGAGGATGCCCCAGTGCAGGTTAGAATCATAGAATGCTAAGGTTGGAAGGGACCTCAAGGATCAACCAGTTCCAACCCCCTGCCATAGGCAGGGACACCTCCCACTAGCACACCTCACTCAAGGCCTCCTCCAACCNTCATTGCAGGACCTTGTAAATAGTCCCTCCCCAACCTTCCTGCAGCCCCCTTCAGATACTGCAAGGCTACTATCAGGTCCCCTCCAAGCCTTCTCTTCTCCAGGCTGCAGAGCCCCAACTCTCTCAGCCTGTCCTCACAGCAGAGCTGCTGCAGCCCTCTCAGCATCTTGGTGGCCTCCTCTGGACCTGCTCCAACACTTCCATGTCCTTCCTGTGCTGGGGGCTCCAGAACTGCACACAGTACTCCAGGTGGGGTGTGAAAAGAGCAGAGCAAAGTGGCAGAATCCCCTCCCTTGCCCTGCTGCCCACACTGCTCTTGCTGCAGCCCAGGACTCGGTTGCTGTCTGGGCTGCATGTGCACACTGCAGGCTCATGTTGAGCTTTTCATCAACCCAGACTCCAAGGTCCTTTTCCTCAGGGCTGCTTTCAGCCATTCCCCACCCAGCCTGGAGCTGTGCTTGGCATTGTGCCTACCCAGGTGCAGGACCTTACACTTGGCCTTGTAAATATGGTTAATATGATTACTTATCTCACCACTTCACCTCACTCTTTCATGTCCTTGAAATGCAGGAACTAGGAGCACACACCAGATACAAAGCATGGGAGCACCAATGCCTGGAGAAGAGAAGGCTTCAAGTAGACATTATTGTAGCCTTCCAGGATCTGAAGGGGGCTACAGGAAGGCTGGGGAGGGACTATTGACAAGGTCCTGCAATGACAGGACAAGGGGCAATGGGTTTAAACTGGCAGAGGGGAGATTTAGACTGGATGTTAGGAGGAAGTTCTTTACAGTGAGGGTGGTGAGGCACTGGCACAGGTTGCCCAGGGAGGTTGTGGATGCTCCCTCCCTGGAGGTGTTCAAGGCCAGATTGGATGAGGCCTTGAGTAACCTGTACTAGTGGGAGGTGTCCCTGCCTATGGCAGGGGGTTGGAACTGGCTGATCCTTGAGATCCCTTCCAACCTCACCATTCTATGATTCCATGAAGCAGACATCACCATTCTTTTCCTTTCTCAGCCTATAATATAATTGTCTCCATTAAAATATTCCAATTAGCCCCAACCCAGCACATTGACTAACTTTGAACTCATTCCTGTGTGGGGTACATAACTTGATTTGTTTCAGCAATCAACTGCCTGCTCCTCTGAACAGGCATGGACACAAACAAACACATACCTCACACGGGGTCTCTTCTAGTCTGTGAGCTGTGCCACACCACTGACATGCAAATAGGCACAAAACAACCACAACAGCAGCACAAAAAAAGAAAAAAAAAAAAAGCTCCATTTATTTGCTAATAACATTGTAGTTGAGAGAAAGATTTTCTCATGCAACTTAAGCTCTGTGTAGTTTCTTCCTTTCAAGCTCACCCATATTTCACACAATTTTATATTGTTTTCTGGCAGCATTCAAAGTGCCTTTTAAATTATGTATGCTGTTGGCTAGCAGGCCAGACTTGTAGTCTAAAAGGCTAGACTTCCCTCCAAAGAAGTCATGATTGCTTGTTTTGGTGTGTAATCATGTTAGACAAGGCAATGCCATAAAGATGAGATGAAGTGACTGTATGTAAATGGTACAAGGCTATTCCTTTACTGATTGTTTAAAGCAATCAATGAAGAAAATCATAGCATCATAAACACCAGGTTGGAAGGGACCTGAAGGAACACCTGGTCTAAGATTTCTTGGCAAAAGCACAGTCCAGACAAGGTGGCCCAGCACCCTGTCCAGCTGAACCCAAACCTGGGGGCTTCATCACTTCCCTGAAGAGATGGTTGCAAATGCTGGCTGCTCTCACTGTGAAAAATCACAGCATCACAGAATGTCAGAGGCTGGAAGGGACCTTCAAGGCTCATCCAGTCCAACCCCCCTGCCAGAGCAGCATCACCCAGAGCAGGTCACACAGGAACACATCCAGGTAGGTCTTGAATATCTCCGGAGAGGGAGACTCCACAACCCCCCTGAGCAGCCTGTTCCAGGGTTCTGTCATCCTCATTGTGGCAAAATTCACCTATACCAGATCACACCGCAACACATCCAGGCAGGTTTTGGATATCTCCAGAGAAGGAGACTCCACAACCCCCCTGAACAGCCTGTTCCAGTGCTCTGTCACCCTCACAGGGAAAAAAATCCTCCTCATAAAACTTCCTATGCCTCAGCTTCCACCATTGTCTTGTCCTGTCAGTGGGCACCACCCAGCAGAGCTGGCTCCAGCCTCCTGGCACTCACTTTTGCATCTTTACAAACATTAATGAGACCACCTCTCAGTCTTCTCTTCTCCAAGCTCCAAGTCCCAACTCCCTCAGGCTCTTCTCCTAACAGAGCTGTTCCATTCCCTTCAGCATCTTTGTAGTTCTGTGCTGGACTCTCTCCAGCAGTTCTGTGTCCCTCTTGAACTGGGGGGCCCAGAACTGGACACAGTACTCCCGATGTGGCCTCAGCAGGGCAGAGCAGAGGGGCAGAAGAACCTCTCTACCTACTAATCACATCCTTTCTAATGCACCCCAGCATGGTATTGTCCCTCCTGGCCACCAGAGCACACTGCTGGCTCATGATCAACCTTCCTCTTTTGTGCACAAGGGGAATCTCTGCAGGAACAACTTTTCTCCACTACCCCTCACCTTTTCCACGTGGCTCCTTTTAAAAAGGGAGTCACATCTCTGCAGCCACCCTTTAAAAACTGGAACAAAGTGATAAGGTGTCCCCTGAGCCTTCTTTTTCTAAGTCTGAGCAACCCTAGTTCTCTCATCCTTTGCTCATATGGCACCCTCCCAGGCCTCTGGTCATCCTTGTGCCCTTCTCTGGACTCTCTCCACCCTATCCACCTTTTTTTTTTTTTTTCTGCATAGCAAGGACCTAAACTGAACACAGTATTGGAGGTTTGACCTGAGCAGTGCTGAGTACAGTGGGACAATGACTTCTTTGTCTCTGCTGGCAATGCCCTTGTTGATGCAGCCCAGCACCCTGCTGCCTTTCACTGCCTCAGCAGCTCACTCTTCACTCATGCTGAGCTTATTGTCCACCAGACCCCTCAGCAACCTTTTCCACAGGAGTGCTCTCCAACCAGCTTACTCTTAGCCTCAGGTACTTGCTGTGTCACAGCAGCCAGACATTAACATGTATTTCTTAGCATTCAGGCCAGGACTCAGTGTTACACCAACGTGGAAGACAAAGATGGTTCTTACCATGTACTTGCAATGTATCTGCCTGCCAGGGGTTGGCTGACAGGTGCTGGCAGGGAGTAAAAATAACCAGTGAGTTGGTAACAAGGTCAGCAGTGAGTGCAAAGCACTATGATATATCAAAAAAAAAAAAGAAATTACAGAGGCAGAAGGACAGTCAGAAGGAGAAAAATTAGCCAAAGGAAAATAGGACTCAAGAAAAAGGCAGATGAGTGATGTCTGAAATTGTTCACAGGTTAAGGAGGGCAGAGCAAGCTATGAAGAGGTCAAAGAAGACTTCTTCTGACTGCAAGGCACTGGAGACAGGTTCAAGGAAGTTTTCTTGGGAGAGGAGGAGGGAAAACACTGGAGAATGATGCATCCAATGTGCTTAGGGCCATGGTAATAGCTGTAGGACCAGCTAGGGTCAGGTATACAAATGTCTGAAGCACACAACATTAGTGTTAGTGTACACAGAGTGTTACAGAGCTTGGCAATGGTTGCTTTGTTAAGTTTTGCCTATATCAAAGGTCAATACTACCTAAAAAGATTCTAACAAGAAGCAGTGAAATGACAGGCATTGTATTTCATGCTGTATTTAACAAGATATAAACCAAAACAAACTAAATCTAATGACAATCCAGTCATGTAGGCCTTTTAGATCACAGAATCACAGAATGCTTTGGGCTGGAAGGAACCCTAAGGATCACCTAGTTGGAACCCTAAAGACCATCTCGTTCCAACCCTAAAGATCATTTAATTCCAACCCTAAAGATCACCTAGTTCCAAACCTAAAGACCATGTAGTTCCAACCCTAAAGATCACCTAGTTCCAACCCTAAAGACCATCTAGTTCCAAAACCCCAAAGACCATCTAGTTCCAAAACCCTAAAGACCATCTAGTTCCAACCCTAAAGACCACCTAGTTCCAACCCTAAAGATCACCTAGTTCCAACCCTAAAGACCATCTAGTTCCAACCCTAAAGACCACCTAGTTCCAACCCTAAAGATCACCTAGTTCCAACCCTAAAGACCATCTAGTTCCAACCCTAAAGACCACCTAGTTCCAACCCTAAAGATCACCTAGTTCCAACCCTAAAGACCATCTAGTTCCAACCCTAAAGACCACCTAGTTCCAACCCTAAAGATCACCTAGTTCCAACCCTAAAGACCATCTAGTTCCAACCCTAAAGACCACCTAGTTCCAACCCTAAAGATCACCTAGTTCCAACCCTAAAGACCATCTAGTTCCAACCCTAAAGACCACCTAGTTCCAACCCTAAAGATCACCTAGTTCCAACCCTAAAGACCATCTAGTTCCAACCCTAAAGACCACCTAGTTCCAACCCTAAAGATCACCTAGTTCCAACCCTAAAGACCATCTAGTTCCAACCCTAAAGACCACCTAGTTCCAACCCTAAAGATCACCTAGTTCCAACCCTAAAGACCATCTAGTTCCAACCCTAAAGACCACCTAGTTCCAACCCTAAAGATCACCTAGTTCCAACCCTAAAGACCATCTAGTTCCAACCCTAAAGATCACCTAGTTCCAACCCTAAAGACCATCTAGTTCCAACCCTAAAGATCACCTAGTTCCAACCCTAAAGATCATCTAGTTCCAACCCTAAAGATCATCTAGCTCCAACCCTGAAGATCACCTAGTTCCAACCCTGAAGATCACCTAGTTCCAATCCTAATGATAACCTAGTTTGAACCCTGAAGACCACCTAACTCCAACCCTAAAGACCACCTAGTTCCAACCCTGAAGACCATCTTGTTCCAACCCTAAAGATGATCTTGTTCCAACCCTGAAGATCACCTAGTTCCAACCCTAATGATAACCTAGTTCCAACCCTAAGGATAACCTAGTTCCAACCCTAATGATAACCTAGTTCCAACCCTGAAGATCACCTAGCTCCAACCCTAATGGTAACCTAGTTCCAACCCTAATGATAACCTAGTTCCAACCCTGAAGATCACCTAGTTCCAACCCTAATGGTAACCTAGTTCCAACCCTAATGATAACCTAGTTCGAACCCTGAAGACCACCTAGCTCCAACCCTGAAGACCACCTAGCTCCAACCCTGCTGCCATGGGCAGGCACATTTCCCACAGGACCAGGCTGCTCAAGGTCCTGTTCAACCTTTAAGATGTGTAAGCACAGCTCACTCAGGTCTCAATTCTAGCAGAATGGCCACATGCATTTCTTCCCAGCTTACAATTTTTGCCTGTGTTGTTCCAAGGACATGTTTTAAGATTAATAAATGAGCCACTCCAAATTCCATCATCCTGACACCTGATTGCTGGGGCATGTGAGCATAACATTCGTTTTTTCTAAATTCCTTTAATGGAAGCAATTATGTCCAAGATAAGATAGGACAAGGATAGTAAGATGTGAAGTAAATATTTGTGCTTCTTTTCAGAATTAGTGGAAACAGGAATTTGGCTACAGTTAGGGTTCTTCACTGGTTCCAAGTGCTGTCATAACGAAGGGGAAAGGTAAGAATAAGTATTTTTTCTTTCCGTTTTTCTTTTTTTCTCTTTCTTTTCTCTTTTTCTGTTTCTTTTCCTTTTTTAATTTTCTTTTTATTTTTCTTTTTTTCCCTTTTTCTTTTTCTCTTTTCCTTTTCCTTTTCCTTTTCCTTTTTTCTTTTTCCTTTTCTATTTCATTTTCTTTCTTTTTTCTTTTTCCCTTTTTTATTTTTCTTTTTCTTTTTCTTTAACTNATGCATTTCTTCCCAGCTTACAATTTTTGCCTGTGTTGTTCTAAGGACATGTTTTAAGATTAATAAATGAGCCACTCCAAATTCCATCATCCTGACACCTGATTGCTGGGGCATGTGAGCATAACATTCGTTTTTTCTAAATTCCTTTAATGGAAGCAATTATGTCCAAGATAAGATAGGATAAGGATAGTAAGATGTGAAGTAAATATTTGTGCTTCTTTTCAGAATTAGTGGAAACAGGAATTTGGCTACAGTTAGGGTTCTTCACTGGTTCCAAGTGCTGTCATAACGAAGGGGAAAGGTAAGAATAAGTATTTTTTCTTTCCGTTTTTCTTTTTTTCTCTTTCTTTTCTCTTTTTCTGTTTCTTTTCCTTTTTTAATTTTCTTTTTATTTTTCTTTTTTTCCCTTTTTCTTTTTCTCTTTTCCTTTTCCTTTTCCTTTTCCTTTTTTCTTTTTCCTTTTCTATTTCATTTTCTTTCTTTTTTCTTTTTCCCTTTTTTCATTTTTCTTTTTCTTTTTCTTTAACATTTCCTTTTTCCTTTTCCTTTTCCTTTTCTTCTTTTTCTTTTTTTTCCTTTCTTTTTCTTTTTTTTTTTTCTTTTTCTTTTTCTTTTTTCCTTTTCCTTTTCCTTTTCCTTTTCCT
>VWZE01021920.1:44247-62413 GCA_013396675.1 Eubucco bourcierii | reverse complement strand
CCGCAGCCATAGCCCTGCCGGCACTGCCGCGCCGCCGCCGCCGCTCCGAGGCAGCCAGGGGGCGGGAGCGGCGGAGGGGCGGCGCCGCCNCGGGGCGCCCAGTCGGGAGAGCTCCCTGCGCTCTGGGAGGCGGCGGCGCTCTGGAGGCCGGGGCGGCGAGTGGGGCAGCCAGGAGCCCGCCTTGGTGCGGCGGCTCCCGGGGAGATGCGCTTCTGGTACCCGCCTCTTCCCAGGGAGCCGGCACCTCCGCCTCCCTTCCACACGGTCCCTCCCCTGCGCTCTTTAAGATGACAGCGTCCTCAGGTTCGGCATTACTCGCCGGGGAAGAGGGAAAATAACATCAAAGCGCCGGGGTGCGGGCAGAGGCACCCGGAGCTGTGGATGCAGCCGGAGCCCGTCGCACCTCTCGTCGAGATGTCATCTTGTGCTGGCTGCCGCGGAGATGCTTCCGAAACCTACCTTGTCCCCTTCTCCTGTACCCTCCCGGCAGCCGAGGGGGGCTGGCCATCCCTGCTGCAATTCTAGCTCCTGTTGGTTTTGCTTAGCATCTTGCAGCGGTACGTACATTAGCGGCAGTGCTGGTAAAAGTAGAAAGCGGAATAGAGCCGAGCTAAGAGCCGGGCAAAGTGCGGGAGCAGGAGGGTAGCCTCAAGCACTCCCTTGCCATTTCAGAAAACTGAAGGCAGAGCTACCTGGCTCCTTCCCCTGTCCCCCGTGAACGTACATGGGAATGGGTAAGGAACCCTGGAGCTGAAAGAGCATCGGGATGGGGCAATTGAGCAACGGCCTCAATTTCATGACGGTTAGTGCAAGATCTCTGCACTAGTGATGAGACAGCAAGACAAAACCAATTCCACTCAGACGTGGTCACACCATTGTTTGTCTGTCGAATTAACCAGAGGACCTAATGCACAGAATACGTCTGTTTTATGCTGGCTTTATGCTAGCTGCAGAAAGGCAGATGCTACTTGTCCAGCATAACATTAGAGAGGTACAGACAGCAACTGATCCCATACAAAGCCTAACAGTAAAAAAGTTAACACTTGGGATTAGGGGCATTTTACATATTTGAACTGGAAGAGTGAGTTCATCCTGCATCAATATCATAGAATCATAGAATGGTAAGGTTGGAAGGGACCTCAAGGATCATCTAGTTCCAACCCCCTGCCATAGGCAGGGACACCTCCCACTAGTACAGCTCACTCAAGGCCTCATCCAATCTGGCCTTGAACACATCCAGGGAGGGAGCATCCACAACCTCCCTGGGCAACCCATTCCAGTGCCTCACCGCCCTCACTGTAAAGAACTTCCTCCTAACATCCAGTCTAAATCTCCCCTCTGCCAGTTTAAACCCATTGCCCCTTGTCCTGTCATTGCAGGACCTTGTAAATAATTCTTCCCCAGCCTTCCTGTAGGCCCCCTTCAGATACTGGAAGGCTACTATCAGGTCCCCTCGAAGCCTTCTCTTCTCCAGGCTGAAGAGCCCCAACTCTCTCAGCCTGTCCTCATAGCAGAGCTGCTCCAGCCCTCTGATCATCTTTGTGGCCCTCCTCTGGACCCGCTCCAACACTTCCATGTCCTTCCTGTGCTGAGGGTTCCAGAACTGCACACAGTACTCCAGGTGGGGTCTGACGAGAGCAGAGTAAAGGGGCAGAATCCCCTCCCTTGCTCTGCTGGCCACGCTTCTCTTGATGCAGCCTAGGACTCGGTTGGCTGTCTGGGCTGCATGTGCACACTGCAGGCTCATGTTGAGCTTTTCATCAACCCAGACTCCAAGGTCCTTTTCCTCAGGGCTGCTCTCAGCCATTCACCACCCAGCCTGTATTTGTGCTTGGGATTGTGCCTACCCAGGTGCAGGACCTTACACTTGGCCTTATTGAATTTCATGAGGTTGGCCTGGGCCCACCTCTCCAGCCTGTCCAGGTCCCTCTGGATGGCATCCCTGCCCTCTAGCAAGTCTACTGTGCCACACAGCTTGGTGTCATCTGCAAACTTGCTGAGGGTGCACTCCATTCCTCTGTCCATGTCACTGACAAAGATGTTAAATATATCATAATGTCCCATGTCGCAGCCTTTTTTTGTTTGGTGCTAGCAGTCCTAAAGCCAGGTTTACTACTTCTTCAGACTATGGCCTGCAAAGACTTCTTCCTATGGATACCAACCAAGTTTTGCTCTAAGCACTAGCCAGACTGGGTTTGGTTTTCACACTCTACAGTATTTTTTTTCCTTCCCAAAATACTAGCAGAATTAGGTATTCAAATTTTAACAGTTCCCAGGAAAATTAGGATGGTGTGGGTTGGTTGGTTTGTTAAGGAAGGAAGGAAGGAAGGAAGGAAGGAANCCAAAACCTGGAATTCCCTGAAATCCACCCAGATTCCCTTCCGGCGCCTGCCGCAGCTTTTGTCATGCCTCAATTAACTGCCTGAAACCGACGATTCCTGTGGCAATGAGTTTTAATCCCAGGTACTCCGCGGAATTCCCGCGTCTCTCTCCGTGCCAAACATTCCATGTTCTTGTCCCTTCCATTCCCGACGCCTTCCGGAGGACACAGAGGGGAGCAGAGAGAGGGATGCAGGGATGTGGTGGGAAGGAAGGGAGAGAGGAAGGAAGGGAGGGAGGGAGGAAGGCAGGGAGGGAGGGAGGAAGGGAGGGAGGGAGGGAGGAAGGTTGGTTACATAAGGGAGATAGATGTTGCTGCCCACCAATGGTGCACTGTATTGGAAATCAAACACACAGATTCTCTTTGTTATTGAGCTAACCATGCAGCTTTAAACGAGTCATGACCCCTCTCTACCTTAGTTTTCCCATATCTATGAAAGATGTTAAAATGTTCTGACTCCTCAGTAAAATGCTTTGAGATCTGCAAATGGAAACATTGACACTAGTTATACAATATATGTATACAGTATGTAACATATTTATTTTATAAATAACCGTGCATACTGGACATATCATAGAATGGTAAGGTTGGAAGGGACCTCAAGGATCATCTAGTTCCAACCCCCTGCCATAGGCAGGGACACCTCCCACTAGTACAGCTCACTCAAGGCCTCATCCAATCTGGCCTTGAACACATCCAGGGAGGGAGCATCCACAACCTCCCTGGGCAACCCATTCCAGTGCCTCACCGCCCTCACTGTAAAGAACTTCCTCCTAACATCCAGTCTAAATCTCCCCTCTGCCAGTTTAAACCCATTGCCCCTTGTCCTGTCATTGCAGGACCTTGTAAATAATCCTTCCCCAGCCTTCCTGTAGGCCCCCTTCAGATACTGGAAGGCTACTATCAGGTCCCCTCAAAGCCTTCTCTTCTCCAGGCTGAAGAGCCCCAACTCTCTCAGCCTGTCCTCATAGGAGAGCTGCTCCAGCCCTCTGATCATCTTTGTGGCCCTCCTCTGGACCCGCTCCAACACTTCCATGTCCTTCCTGTGCTGAGGGTTCCAGAACTGCACACAGTACTCCAGATGGGGTCTGACAAGAGCAGAGTAAAGGGGCAGAATCACCTCCCTTGCCCTACTGGCCACGCTTCTCTTGATGCAGCCTAGGACTCGGTTGGCTGTCTGGGCTGCATGTGCACACTGCAGGCTCATGTTGAGCTTTTCATCAACCCAGACTCCAAGGTCCCTTTCCTCAGGGCTGCTCTCCAGCCATTCACCACCCAGCCTGTATTTGTGCTTGGGATTGTGCCTACCCAGGTGCAGGACCTTACACTTGGCCTTATTGAATTTCATCAGGTTGGCCTGGGCCCACCTCTCCAGCCTGTCCAGGTCCCTCTGGATGGCATCCCTGCCCTCTAGCAAGTCGACTGTGCCACACAGCTTGGTGTCATCTGCAAACTTGCTGAAGGTGCACTCCATTCCTCTGTCCATGTCACTGACAAAGATGTACTTTTTACAATGTACTAGCACATTGTAAACTAGCCTGCATAAATATTTCTTCCAGTTGCCTAGGGAATGTAAATGAAAGAAACAAGCAAACTAATATATGTTCTGTCAGTTTTGTAGCTTGAAAACTGCTCCCCAAAATGCACCTTTTAAATAAATTCTACTGCAGAAGCAAGTCAGTGTTAATAAGAAAGAAACAAGTCTGAATATTAGTAGGTAAGGAGAGTGAGTGTCCCACATCAGTGACAATGTCAAAACAGTATCACACAGTATCACAGTATCACCAGGGTTAGAAAAGACCTCAAAGATCATCAAGTCCAACCCATCACCACAGACCTCAAGACTAGACCATGGCACCAAGTGCCACGTCCAAACACACCTTGAACACCTCCAGGGACGGTGACTCCACCGCTTCCCTGGGCAACCCGTTCCAGTAGCCAATGACTCTCTCAGAGAAGAATTTTCTCCCCAAAATGAGAAGGAAAACAACAGTGCTTAATTGCCGTTTTAACTGTACACTCTTTTAAGAAAGAGGATGAAAGAACTCACAATTCAGAAGAAAAAAACATCAAATCAATGCACAAAGTAGGAGCAAAATGCTGTCTAAAGATCCTTCATAAGCTGTAGTCTACCTGTCTTCTCTGGCTTGCGATCAAGGCCACTGTCCAAGCAAGCCTTTTGTGAACATTTGTCCAGGAATGGGTCAGAAAACAAGCAGCTTAAGTGTTGAAATGAGTGGTTGGGTCAAATGTGAAAAATGGCTGAAACAGCCAGATGCCTACAGCTAAACCAGCCTTGGTGCAACTCCATATTAACATCATTGAGCTGATAATCTCACACACAACCAAGGGCAGCCTCTTCCCATGTGTAAACAACTATATCCCAGAGTGGGGGGGGAGGGGAGGGGATGGTTTGTTAAAGTGTGTCATTTTTCTGATATACCTCGCAAGAGAGACTTTCCTTTTAAGACAGGAAGGACAAAGCTAGGCATTGTGCACTGTGCAGAAGTTCACAGTAGCTGTGTGAGAGGGTTTCCATAAACTGGAGGTCCTGTAGCTCCTCTAAACACTCAGCATGCCCAATCTTATGAACAGCATTGCAACTATAGTAAAAGACATCATTAAAAAGAAAGAAGTGCTGCAGCATGACCCAAAGGTGGTCATTCCCCCAGTGAGGAACTCATAACTGGCACAACAGGTTTCTGGAGTACCTACAATAATGCATAAATTCGAGTGACTGTAAAGTGATGCCAACAAAGCGCTGGTCTTGGTCACAAATCTGTCACATTTAGGAGCTTGCTCATCGATGCAGATAGGTCTAAACAATCATATTGGTGTTTTAAATAAAATTGCTGCTCTCCTATAAGGACAGGCTGAGAGAGTTGGGGCTCTTCAGCCTGGAGAAGAGAAGGTTTCGAGGGGACCTGATAATAGCCTTCCAGTATCTGAAGGGGGCTTACAGGAAGGCTGGGGAAGGATTATTTACAAGGTCCTGCAATGACAGGACAAGGGGCAATGGGTTTAAACTGGCAGAGGGGAGATTTAGACTGGATGTTAGGAGGAAGTTCTTTACAGTGAGGGTGGTGAGACACTGGAACGGGTTGCCCAGGGAGGTTGTGGATGTTCCCTCCCTGGATGTGTTCAAGGCCAGATTGGATGAGGCCTTGAGTGACCTGTTCTAGTGGGAGGTGTCCCTGCCTATGGCAGGGGTTTGGGACTGGATCATCCTTGAGGTCCCTTCCAACCTTACCATTCTATGATTCTATAAATATCTTCATGTTGGTTTAAGTCCTGCTACAATGCTCTTAATTCTTCTACCTCCCCAACTCAAAAAAAGCACGCCCTGATCTTATTCAAGATTGGCATGTTTTCTGCATTGTTTTTTCTTCTTAACTTTGCGCTGCTGCACTCCTTTCACACAACTATTTCAAGCCAATTTATAATCATTTACTTACATTCAACATGCCCTCATAAAAGGAATCTCCTCCTTACTGCATCCATTTCATGGGCAGAAGTTGCCCTCTGAATTTGCAGCACATGATACCAGTGGCTAGTACCAAGAAACACTGTTCTGATTTCACATCTATTGAGCTATCAGATTTTCACAGACAAGCAAAAAAATACACTTCAGGTCTTGCTCCAGAGAATAATATTCAAATTTCAGATATTTTAAGAAGTATTTAATGAGCTATATGAAATGACCTACCAGTTCTACATTTTAGTGGGTGGCGCAGCTAGAAAAGACACCCTGGTCTACATATTGCAAAGGGATCAACCCCTACACCTACAGCATATACAGAAATCACTTTGATTCCATTTGCACAGAGTATCTCAAAAGACTGAAGCCCAAATCTAGCAGCTGCTAATTAACTGTGTTTGGTAGACTCATGAGAGTAGCCAAAGAAAAGAGGGGGGGGCGGAGATGGGGACGGGGACAGGGATGACCAAAACAAGTATGAGAATCAATCTGCCATTGTTAATAAGAATGGGATAGATTTCCTGAAAGTGAAAAGAGGGGAAAAACACTGAGAGAATGCAGTATGGTTGCTGCGCTGGGTCTGGTTAGGAAATAAACCAGTGGTTGTTGTATTGCCAGGGCTTCATTTATTTCTATGCGCTTAGGATGAACACCACATTTGTAACGGACGCACAGACTAGGGATAAAAAGGAGGCACTGAGGAGAAAATGAAATTTAGAAAGAGATTTCAAGATCCTAGTGCAATAGAAAAGGTAATAGGCTTTAAGATAATCAGCTTATAGAGAAGGTTATGAGAAATGAAACACAGGAACTAATAAACAATAATGCATGTAATGAAAAGTAATGATGTTATGCTGATTAACATGTGTGTCAGTATTCAGAAGCAAGGCTTTCAAACAGTAGTGTCCTTATGGGAGTCCTCTACGAGCTATCTTTAAAGGATCTGCAAAGGTAATCTTTTTTTTTTTTTAATCCTACTGTCAGGTGGACTTAAATTTTCCTGTGTTGCCACCAGAACACTTTTAGGCATCCCCAAACCAGAAAAAGACTGAAAACCACTGATGTAGAACATACAGAATCCAAAAGGAAGAGCGGGATAAAGCAGAACACTTTGACAAGGAAATCACAAAAAAACAAAAAGGTTGGTAGAATGTTTTGTGTATCGTGAGCAGGAGCTAGAGAACCGAAAGTATTTTTTTTTTTTCAAGAGAACTACTAAAAATAAAGTGTAAGGATATTTAGAAAACACAGTCAGCAAGAATTAAGTGGCAAACCAATACCTGCAGTACAGAAAAACTGCAGACTATAGGAAATAACGTGAAATATTATTCTGTTAGACTGAATATCATCTCAGGCTAAAAGAGTGTTGTGCTCAGTAAGAATTGCACACAGGTTTTGAGTGAGCTCCACAGATACCAGATGAATTTTTTAATTCACAGCACTGTGCTCAGGCTCAAGACCCAGGACACTTCTCTCCCTCTACGCAGACACTTAGAGTCTGGGGGAAGGAAAAGAAAAATGTTGAAAGAAGCACAGAAAGTATTATTGTGTCTATTTAAACTACCAAGCACTTTCCTGAGACACAAGGAAGACCTGTCCACTTAGAATATTTTATTCAAAGAGCTCCTAGGTAAATCAGTGTCACAGTGCAAATTGTTCCTTACTAAGCATATCTAAAATCAGAAGGAGAAAGGAGAACATAGTTTATCTTAGATGAGCCCAGAGAGCCACAACACACAGGGTTCAGGCAAACTGCAAAGTACCCAACCATTTGAGGCAGCAGGCAATTGTGACATGAGGGTAAAATAACTATACCTCAAAACACCTTTTTACTTTTGCCAGAGCCTCAAAAAGCCAGGGACCCACTACTGTGTCCAATGACAGACAGATGGTGTGAAGACACATGGAAGCTTGCGTCTGGGAGTTGGGATCCTTCCACCAGTGACATGTTCAGCCCAAATGCTGAAGCTCTGAGCTTCAAAAGAACAATGGCACTGTCTCTGCTGCTCGCTAGCTGCGCTTTGCACCTTCTCCTTCCCGCAGAAGGTCCCCCAAGCACCTTTGCCTGCAACTCACTGCTAAGAAGTCTCTGTATTAGAGATGTGAAGGGCTAGAAGGCATCATAGAGGGCTGTCAACTCCGATATCACATGTAGGTTGGATCATCTGGCTGCATTCATCCACTACATTGTGCTGGTTTGAGGCTAATTGGAATATTTTAATAAAAGGATTAGATCATAGGCTGTGAAAAGAAAACCATGGTGATGTCCACTTCACTCATAGGCTTGCTGAGATGTATAAAAACAAGGACACAATTATAAATAGCGGAGAGAGTCTCTCTGGGAGCTGCTGTATCTTCTGGATTTCTGCTGTCTAACCCAACTAATCACTGCTTCTAACCCCCCTTGCCCATCCTCCAAAATCTCCTTGCAGATAAGGCAAACCCTGGGGTGAGGTAGAGGAGTGGAAAGAAGGTGGAAGGGTGGTTGGGAGCCCCTCCTGGAGACTCTGATTTCTGGGAGGGGTATTGTGCATCTGTTACATTTACCTTGTATATTTCTGTAACTATTCATGTCTATTGTGTATATCTCTGCTTGTACATTGTGATAAACTGTAAATAGAGCTTCAGTCCTTAACTTCCATCTGGCTGAGTCTAATCTGGGTGATTTTCATAGCGGGGGGTGAGGGGGGCTGGGGTGGGCAGGAACTCCCAAAACATCTAAAACATTCATGGTTAGAGATATCTGATATGTTCTTAAAACCCTCAGTCACAGATACATAACAATATCTCTACCAAGCCTTTTCTAATATCTCACCATCATCACAAACAGAAAATTTTCTAATGTAGACTTTACTTTAAAAAAAACCAAACAAACCACTTATGGTCTATTGCTATCCTTTGGCAAACACTGTGCCCTTTTCATCAGTTTTGTTTTCTCTTTTCTTCATTAAGCAAATTCCTGTTTTTTTCTCAGAACCCCCAGTCTGTTCTTGAAAGTTATCCCTTCTAATCACAGCCAGAGCTCTGCATGGCCTCTTCTGAACTGTTCTATTTCTTGCTTTTCTAGGCTGACCACAGTCACTTCAGGTGATGGCAGTATCTCCCACATTGCCAGTGTACCACTCCTAGTAATCCATCCTGTGTTTTAAGAAGCCACAACACATTTTTAATGACTATGTACTTTGTGGTCTACCCTAGCTTCAGAATCTCTTTTTGCCCTGCTGCTTTTCCAGCCACTCTTTGCACTTATGTCTGCTCAGGTTCATTTTGTTGATTTTACATCACTTATTGTGTCAACATAATCTTGACTATACTTCTCCAAAAGGTCTGCAACTATGTCTTGTACAGAGGCATTGATAGATTCAGACAAATGTGAGATCACCTGCTCCTTCTATAAAGGTCTGTAATCCCCAGAGATCAGGATCAATTTTTTTCTTCTCAACACAGAGTTGATCTTGACATATTTGACTTCAAATTCAGCATGATAACAACATGCTGATTTTTTACCATCAAGATGGCTGAAATGATTTTGAGCAGAAATACTCTACAACCTAAGTGTAATTCAAGCTCCTCAGGGTCTGCCCATTGGCCAAAGCCTTAGTTCTCCCTGTTGGATAATGGCTACCTTCCTTCTTCCTCTCCAGCTCAGCACCAGGCTGTGGACTCTGTCTCACTGGCACCTCCTGTCATGGTAGGCTTAAACAGGCCAAAATAGGCTTATACATGTCCTGGCTTGCCCAGACATGTTTTTCTGCTCTCCTTCCTTCTGCTATAGGGAGAAGCAACCACAGGAAAGAGGACAAAGAACCTGGCGCCACTGAGTCTAAGGACTGTGGCCTGCCCAGACTTGTTTCGCATCCTGTGGTAAACAAGGTACACAGGCTCAGCTTGTGCCTGCCTTGTGCCAGGCCTGTGTTCTGCCCTGAAAAGGTTAAAGCAAGCCTATGGCATCACCTAATACGATCATGCTTGGCTACCTGTCATTCTGATTGGCTATACTGTGTCCAAAGACCCATTAATCTTGGGCTGTATTGATAAAAAGAGATGAGCTCTGCCCTTGTATCTGTGCTTGCTGCTTGCTACTGCCTACTGCCATTGCTCACTGCCTTACTGCATCCTGAGCTGCCTGAAAACCCCACTGCCTCGATTTTACTTGGAACAGGCTCTAAAAGCTTCCACGCAATCAGCCTGCACAGCCAGCATGACATCTGTGCTGAGGCTGCACATCACAAGACATCCTGCCTGCACCTGAAAGCCTCCTGCCAAGATGGGAAGTCCTGAAGATACGCAGATCATTCAGAGAGATCAGGACCAGGTCAGAGATTGTCTACCTCCTTTTCCAGCAGCCTGGGAAGAATCAGAAGTCTCAGTGGTTGACAAGACAGTAACAGAATTCCCTGAAAGCATTTGGGTACTGTCTGAAGCTGTAGCCAGCCCTGCCAGTTGGGAGATATTTTGTCAGTGAATACTTAAAGCCTCTTTTAATTCATCATCGCCTTCTGCCATAAGTAGAAAGGAGCTCCTTGAGTCCACCTGGTGGGCTGACAATGTAGTGACCGCAAGCGGTATATTGACCACAGGAACCTTCTCTTCCAGTTCAATTGAGTTCAGTTAATGTTTATTTGCTAGTTTTCTCTAGATCCCATGTTATTATCTTCCACAATGAGGGACGGGGAGGCTGTTGGGTGCAAACAAGATTCTGTTTATTTGTACAGCCAGACAGCATTATATAGTCTCCAAAGATTGCCTTAAGCAATGTGTCATCTACTGATTGGCTATTCTACCACCTAGTATTAGTTACAGCATTCTAATAGGTTGACCTTTTCTATGTTAGTTAAACTAAACCTTATACAATGTTTACTTTTATTTCTAAACCTCTTAGCAGCTGAATTCCTTAACGCAACAGAGCAGTTTAACCTCAAGTTTCTCTTTCATTGTTTCTCTTATTGAGAGGGGATGTGCTGCTCTACACAGTCTGTGCCCATGGTTTGTGTTCTAATTGTTTCATGGTCAGCAATTGTTCCATGCTAACAGGGCGTGACCCTACAATTATCTGTGTGAAGTTTCCATGACCATGCAAAGAGCCAATTATTATTGAAGTTAGTGGTCAGGGTGGCAAGGGTTCTGAATTTTGAATATTAATAAACAACACTAATCTTTGAAAATCGTATCTTGCATTAATTAATTACCCCTCAATAACACCTCCAAGGCCCAGTGCCCTTGGTGCATGGAGATCCTCCCCATGGCTGCCAGACAGCCAACCCACTGCTCCCTGTCACCCACAGGTAAAGCTGTTGCACTGCTATGAAGCCATTAGTAACAATGCCCAGGGACAGATAAGTACCTGTGGAGGTTAGCAGGGGGCTTTGCAATCCAGAACACTCAGTGAACGCAACAGTGGCTTTTTGCTCCAGCAGTGGTGACACAATATTCCCACTGCCACTTACTTGCCTGGCCAGCTGCTATCCTTAGAGCAGAAAGGGACAAGTCTGATGCCCTCTTTTCTTGGCAATTCTACCCTGGCACTTTTTAAATTCGATATATATTTTCCAGACTCTCACAAATCAATTGCTCAATCATCTTTAGTGTCTTTCTGAGAAGTGAAATGAGGCTACTTCTTCCTTTTATTACATCATGTCCCTGACAACATCTTTGGATAGAGTGGATGTGCAGAGCTGCCCAGTTCCCAGGCTTCCTCATGCCACCACAGCATTGGCAAAAGAAGCTGGCAAAATCAGATGAATAGGTATGTCCCCTGTTTGAAATGGGAGCTGACTATGAAATAAGAACCAAACTGCAGCTTGTGGTCCTGCTTTAATGGATTTTTCTCCTCAGAAATGATTAGTGTGGGAGACCTTCTATTTAACAGCGTGGCTTGTCTTGAAATTGGAAGCCCAGGATCTGCAGTGCATCTATTCCAAAAGCACTGATTAATGCTAAAGTTAGTATCTGCCTGACATTCCTTATCATGCATCAATGACTATAAAAACATCTACAGACAGTCATGGCTGCAAGAGAAACTGAATTTTTTAATGTGGAATCTGATTGTAAGGCTGTGTTGATAATGTTAGGAAATTTTGGTTGGGATACTAGAAAAGGTATATGATTCAGTTTCCTCTTTTTCTTCTTCTTCTTTTAAAGAGATATAAGCTAATATTTCAGCACTCAGGAATAGGCTGGTTGTGGGATTCTCTTAAGTGCAGCTGCTGAAGATATACAACAATTAATGCAGAACACACAACACAGTGTTCATTATATTACTTTTCTATTGAGTGTGGCAGTTAGGAAAGCTGCCAGGTTTCTGACACTCTCCCAGAAGCCTGAGATTTGTTAGATTTTTGTCAAAATAGCTAATAGAGAACCAGCGTTATGTATTCAAAATGCTAAAATAAAGATATTGTAGCTCAGGCAGTCAGCAGCCGATCCCCACCCAGCCCCTGACACAACTGCCCCACCACCACCTCCCAGTGGGGTGGGAGGGAGAATCTGGAGAAAAACACAAAGTGCCTTGGGCTGAGTTAAGGAGAGTTTAGTATGTGAGGGGAATTAGTCTAAAAGTTTGTTCACAATGGAGACAGAGGAGTCCTGTAAAACTCGAATAGAGGGAGAGCCCACAAGACAGATCCCTGTGGGGTCTCTTAAGTTGCTGGAAGGAACAACTTCCCTTTTATCCTAAATTCCTGGACACAAATTTCCCTATCCCTTTCCCCAGTGGCTGAGGTACTCAGAATTTAGTCTTCCCAATATACCTACCACATGCACCCACCTCCTTTTACATGCAACACCCCCCCACACACAACTTGCATCATACATCCTATGTTCATTTAAATTAGGTTCTTCACTTCTCTGGGTGGAGAAGTTAATACTCAGTAGTCTATCGAGCCTGCTCTCTATCCTAAAAGTTCAGAAGTTGAGGCTGTATTCAGTACCTATTATCTTCAGACAGTCCACACACACACTGATTTACTGTAAGAGCCAGACAAGGCCCTTTTGTGATTTACATACACATATGTAGGGGATCACCAGATGTGGGGGGGTTCACGTGCAAGGCAGGTTGACAACACCACCAGTATGATGTGCCCAAGATGGCCTGTTTAGTGCAGAAAATCAGCATGTACTTACACAGAATAGACTGCCTGCTCACACATTATGCATTCTCTGATTGGTTACAGGTAGCTCTTCTCAAGTTGCTCAGTGGCTGATAAGGCACCTTCAACATGCACCCTGTTTTGCTATGCTACATCCTTGTTTAATACAACTACCTCCTTATTCTACATTGCTACTTTCTTATCTTGAATGGCTCATAGCAGAAGGAAAAGTTGGGCTAGCAGCTCTTTCCCTCCTTAGCAGTTCTTTCCCTCGGTCATGATACTTATCCTTTGTCCAACTTAGCTCTCAACAATTGCATCCAGATAGTATAACACACATAGATAAGGTGAACTGTCTGATTCTTCCCTTGTTATCTCAGCTCTCTCTCCACAATTCTTCACTTGTAAAGGCACTACACACCTTAATCCTATCAAGTAGAACAACACAAAGAAGTACCAACAATTGGGATGAGCAATGACACTAATGAAGACCATATAGTAAAAGTAAAAATCAAATTAATAAATTAAAACTTAAAAATAAAGAATAAAAATATGTTAATTTAAAACAGTTTTTAAAATTAAAATTTAAAAAAGAATAAAAATAAAATACAAATTAAAAAATAATAAAAATAAAAATAATTTTATTTAAGGCCAAAAAACATAAAATAAATAAAACCCATAGGGGAATAAAAAAGCATAAAAGTATGTTCTTTGTGGTTTGTTTTGCCACAATATTTTGGGTTATTTCAATTTGTTTTTCACTTTCTGAGCCAAGTCAAAACCAGATGGCATCTGGTTCCAGTTTTTCCCTACAACCAAGAGCTTTATCAAAAACCAAAATCAAAACCAAAGCAAACAAACCCCATCAGCAACCAAAAAACCCAAAGGCCCCCAACATATTATTGAATGAGCTTTAGAGGTGGGCTGTAACTAAACCCAAAAACTACCAAAACATAATGAGAATGCAGTAGCTGCCAACTCTGACCTTACAGAACAGAAAGCATGACTAAAGTCCTAGAGCTGTCCTGGTGCCTAGAGCTGTCCTGATGGGGAACACATTAAGGTTTTGGGTGAAGTATTTTTCTCTCAGAAGTCTTGTCAATGAGGATATGTAGCAAGATATTATTTTGTATTTTAACAATAGCCATCCAAATATATTCAGATGGGGAAAAAAATAACATGGTGTAGGAGTAAATGAATCCCAGAGTGCCAGAGCCTTTCCTGATATGTACTGCCATTTGAGAGGGGGTTAAGGTTAAATGAGAGCTTCTGTGAGGATGTTTCCCAAGGCTTTTTTCATTACTTTTTGGGTGATTAGGAGTCTCTGAAAGTGCAACAGATTAAGTTTGGCATAAGGAATCTGCAGAGCGGAGGTACAACCACCTTTGGGTGCTGAATATTACTGTTGCTTACTCTGCTTAACCAGAGTAAAAGGCATGAGGGGTGCTTACCTTTGTCTGCTGCCCAACTGGGCAGCAAAGGATCAAGAGAAAACAGGAGAAACAATCAAATTCTTGCCAGCACTGCACAAAACTGTGAAGAGAAATGACAGATGGCCATTTCCTTTGATGCAAGGAGCCCATCTGCTACTGCTTCCTCAATGAGCTCTTGGAGATACTAGATGGAAGAGCTTCAGAGAACGCCTGTCAATTGCAAATGGGAACATGAGTTGTGCAGGAGAAGATAGAAGAGAGAGCAATTCTGCTCATGGAAGGGATGTGACAAGAAGGGGATCTTGGCAAGTCCCAAAACAGGCTTGTGAAAAGCTAAAACAACTCAAGTTGTTTTGGACAATGTGCAAAGTAACTCCTCCTTGAAATCCCACACTGAACACACGTGAGTGATGATACCTTCTGAAAGCCCAGTTACAAAGTCCATGCAAAACTCATTCTGCAGCTGTGACACAGTCCTGCAAAACATATTGGTTCTGCCAGTGACATGCCTGTGATCACACCTTTTATTCTTGACTGCTTTGATGAGCAAAGTGGTAATGTATCTTGATCTTATTTAATACTGATGCCTTATTATTGCCATTTATTATCCATTTTAAAATGAGTAAGTTCATGAATATGTCTGTTTTTCAGGTAGCATGAAAATCCAGGCAGATGTTATCATCACATTTCTCCATATGATACAAATGGAACTATCTGCAAACACAGATATACAAACAAACTTTCCCAAAAGGAAGATGGTGCTGTGGAGTATTCAGTACAAGCTGAATGGGGAAATAAATTTGGGAACCTGTCCTCCAGCTCCTGCTTGACTTACAGCTGCTCTGATGTTTGCTGCTGGTCACTCAAAATGTGAACAGCACTGTTGTGAACAGGCAACTGAATAAATAGGAAGCATCCTTTAATAAGAAAATTCGTGACCATGAAGAAACTAAAAGTACCCAGCTAAAAGAGAAAAACAAATCCTAACCCTTCTCTCCTCCCTACTTTTCCTTAAGAGGATTTTTTTTCCCTCTTTAATATTGCAAGAAAATGGTAGCTGTTACGTTTTAAGGGATTTGGCAATTTATTGATGTTAGATGCAGAAGGGAAGGTTAATTTGCAAACTTGTCACAGATTTTCTCTGCAGAGATCTGTCAGAGTAGAAACATGTTTTGAAACTGAATTAGCAGGATGAGTGACTTATTCTGAAGAAGGAATCCCTTGTAGGAATGGTCAGGGAAGACATGTCTTGGCCAGACTCTGTGGCCACTACCTAGAGTCCTTTGAATCCAATTCATGGAAAGCTAAAACAGAAAGCCACTAACACATACACTTCAAGATTATCCAAAGAAAAGGGCAAGCAGAATTGTTTGTTTTGTTTTGCTTTGCTTTGTTTTTCATTGCCTTTTACAATGGGCACCTAATATTTGGTGTTCAGTAAATATAAAACAAGACACCCAGAGGCATGCATTTATTTTTATAGTTGTTCATAAATAATGATACTACAGGGGCATCACCACTTTGCCTTGATCAAGGTTGAGCTACTGAGCATAACGAGCTGTGGTTGATACAATAGAATCATGGAATCATAGAATCAAGCATCCAGCCCAACCTAGCACCCAACCCTAGCCTATCAACCAGACCATGGCACTAAGTGCCCCATCCAGGCTTTGCTTGAACACCTCCAGGGACAGCAATTCCACCACCTCCCTGGGCAGCCCATTCCAATGCCAATCACTCTCTCTGGCAAGAACTTCCTCCTAACATCCAGCCTAGACCTCCCCTGGCACAATTTCAGACTGTGTCCCCTTGTTCTGTTGCTGGTTGCCTGGAAGAAGAGCCCAACCCCACCTGGCTACAACCTCCTTTCAGGCAGTTGTAGACAGCAATGAGGTCTGCCCTGAGCCTCCTCTTCTGCAGGCTGCACACCCTCAGCTCCCTCAGCCTCTCCTCACAGGGCTGTGCTCCAGGCCCCTCACCAGCCTTGGTGCCCTTCTCTGGGCACATTCCAACAACTCAATATCTCTCTTGAATTGAGAGGTCCAGAACTGGACACAGCACTCAAGGTGTGGCCTGATCAGTGCTGAGTGCAGGGGCAGAATAACCTCCCTTGTCCTGCTGGTTACACTGTTCCTGATCCAGGCCAGTATGCCATTGGCTCTTCTGCCCACTTGGGCACACTGCTGGCTCATGTTCAGCTACTCTCTACCAGCACCTCCAGGTCCCTTTCTGCCTGGTTGCTCTCCAGCCACTCTGTCCCCAGCCTGTAGCACTGCTGGGGGTTGTTTTGGCAGAAGTGTAAAACCCTGCACTTAGCCTTGTAAAATCTCATCCCATTGGCCTCTGTCCCCAGCTCTCCTGTCTCTTCTTCCATTTATCATCTACTCCCACATTTTCTTTCCAGAATGAATAAAGCTTAATGCAAATGGTAAAGCCCTGGGTAAGCTTCACCTGGAGAAGCTATGGGAAATGTGTCTCACCAGGAAAATGTCATTATGGTGAGCATGAGGGTTGCTCAAAAGCAATATCCAAGATGCAATGCACAATATTGGAAAAGCTGTATGTGAGAAATTAAGCAAAGCATATTTAAAATCAATAACTATTTTTCAGGTAATAAAACTTGGCCTTGAAGAGATTCATGTGGTTATTTGTACAGAGCAGCAACGTTCATTTGTTGTAGAGCCAGGTCCTGCTATTGATCACAATGGATGGACTTTTAAGTGGGGTTGCAGTAGCTATCTCTGGGCTGAGAATCTGGTCTGAGTTACTGTAGTTTCCTAAGAAGTTCCAGTGAAATGTGTGTCCTTTTCAGGAATGTTAGGCTGCTTTCTTTTGATGCAACTCTTTAGCATTTACAAAACAAAATCTGGAGGGGAAAAGGCCTCATATTTGCATTCCAATTTAGGTCAAAACCAATGCTGTATTATCAGCATTTTCATGAGCTCTTTTTCATCCAGCTCTAGAAATTACCTCTGACAATCTCAAAGACTACCATGTGAGCTGAACTAGAGAACTGCCAATATTTCTGCCTGCACATTTGCCCTGAAGTCTTGATAGATGAGTGAAAATTTTTTTCTGAGGTCCTAGGTAGCTGTTAGGCTCTTCCCTAGGGCAATTTGTTTTTATAGAATCCCTCTTATGTGTTTTAGCACTGCTTTTCTTAACACAGTTTCATTATCCTTTCTACTGTGGCTTAAAAATGAAGATATAAATAACTATCCAGTGGTTTTTTTTGGTTTTGTTTTTTAATTTCAGATTGAAGTTTTACTAAACAAACCTCAATATATTTCTAAAAGGGCAAAAATCAATAAAAAGTCACTAAAAATTGTGTAGAGATCTGCAGCATATTTGACACCAATAATTTTTCTCTGGAAAGATAATGTAAAATGAGATATTTCATCAAAACCCAGAACATTCTGGATACTACTTTTACTCTTTGTTTTACTAGCACATCAAAAATTATTTTGGCAGCATTTTGTGGTCAAGTATTTGTAAGTGTGCACTGCACCACAGCACAATACATCTTCCCTTGCAATGTCCAAATACCAAAAATGAAGCATGTGCACATTCAGGATGCATTTACCATGTTCTTAATCCAGAGGTACCAAGAGGTTTAGAATGTGGCACTGTTTGTTGCTGTGTCCTTTTTTCATTTGTTTTGTTGTTGCTCTTGTTGGTTTTGTTAAAGGGTCAGATTTTTTTCCTGTCTAAAACTCACTGAGATGTGCATGAAACCAGGCACTGGCCCAGCCAAGTTGCTGTCAGTGATGCAGTGGGGAGAGGAAAA